>JAVYIG010002908.1:0-221434 GCA_035222895.1 Strongylocentrotus droebachiensis | reverse complement strand
ATTCATTAGTTTAAGTCGTTTTGTGTGTTTGGAAAAAAATGGAAAAGTTGTCCGCCACTACATCACAGAGACATTACCGATTCAGCCAAATTGAAGATCCAATACCTATAGTGATTTTGCATTTCAAACATTCATAATTTTCCCATTGTTTGTCTGATTTTATTCTTAACTTTCCCCAGTCTGCTTCTCTGATTTTCATGCCTTTTCTTGTCTAGTAGTTTGCTATCAATGTTATATTTCCCTTTAATCCGCCCCATCAATGTAACACGTATACAGGTAGAATGTAGGCTATTACATATTGAGGACGATTCTTCTTTGTGCTGTGATTCCAGCACGTTGAGGTTGATTAGCCATTAAGGCCCTCGCATATGGAATTCTCTGAATATTAATGTCACATCATGCAGTAATTTAAGTTTATTCAAAAACAAATGTAAGTCAAGCTTTTTATCCATTTATAATCCCTTTTTTTTTTTTACTACAATGTATATTATTTAGAATAGATTCGATCAAGGGCCCGTCACTCTCTTTTGCGTGTGGCTGCTCCAGGTTAGTCTTTTGTCACATTACCTGCTTACATGTATATATATATATATACATGTATGAGTATGGAACTGACTTGCACCAGTCACAACTGACTGGGCCCGAATCCTGTTGTGAGCACTAATTTTTTTTTATTCCTACTTTGACCCCGAAAATCGCGCCGACCGATATTTCGCTCAGTGGTTGGAACGGGGGGGGGGGGGGGTGGCATAGTGAGTGCCTTTTTTTTATACTCAACATCCCCCCTTCCCCTTGAGCAACAAAACCAAGAGTTAAATCTCTTGTCACAATTTATTTGGGGGCCGGGAGGCTAAATTTTTTTCCCAAACAGGTTTGCCAATGCTTATATTTCGGTCATCTGATTGGCTGATATGTTACGTCATTAGCAATGACGTAATCGTTAGGGTGAGTGATAGCAGTGGCGGATCCAGGGGGGGGGCCCGGGGGGCCCGGGCCCCCCCCCCTTGAGAAAAAAATCATGTAAAATCACGTGATTTTTACCTTTTTTGGGGTTGGGCCCCCCCCCTGGTGCTCAAGGGGGGGGGGTGCAAATTGAAAAATTTTCGAGGACCAAAAAAAAAAAAAAAAAATGTGCTCACTACCCCCCCCCCCCCCCCCCCCCCCCCCCCCCCCCCCCCCCCCCCCCCCACTGAGCGACTTTTTCGGCCGGCGCGATTTTCCAATTTTCGGGAGCAAACAAAAATGAAGAAAGTTGGGCCCCCTCCCCTAAGAAATCCTGGATCCGCGCCTGAGTGATAGCGTTACAGAAATCATGCAGAATCACTTTTCATCAACCATCGTTGGCTCAATCGGTAAGGTCAGCGTAATACAATCATAGAGTCATGGGTTCAAGTCACAGTTTATTCCGTATTTTTGCCTTTATAAATAGTGAGGCAAAGCAATAAAAAATCAAAGTCTAATTGTTTGTGACCTCTTTCCAAGCTGCTAATGACGTATCAGCCATTGAGAAGAACGGAAATATAAGAAATTGCAAACCTGTTTGGGAATAAAAATTTCGCGGCCGGGGGGCAAGGCCCGCTCGGCCATCCCCTGGATCCGCGCCTGCCCTCTAGAGAGCACGAACATGATGTATTAATTAATTACAGCAAGAATTCTCTTTAAAATTACTATTGGAGTAATAATTATGGACCAAAAACTTTTAGGCTTCAAGAACATCATCGAAATGATATAGCGCAATATTGTTGACATTACTCATTATTTGTTAGGAATCAACATTCACTTCAGTAAATATGTTACGACATCACGTAGAAGGGTATAAGTGAATTATGACCCCTTTAATCTTGGTTAATAAGGTAGGTTTTAAATAATAATTAAATTTATTTTGATTATGTGTTCGGCTCGTATCATTTGTAATTTATTTTGGATGGTTACAGAACTGACAACCCGTCTAGAGCAGGGATAGTGTATAACACAAAGCAAACTACATTTGATCGTTATACAGTAGATATTAAAAAAGTTTTATGATATAAATGTATTGACATATCTTGTACGATTATTTTTTCGTCACTTTTGTTATTTTTCTCAATAATAATTATGGTTGCGTTTAATTGGTTAAATTTTTGTATGTGTTCATTATTGATTATTTAATATTGTTGCATTAGGTTTGTCTTTCTTTCTTTCTCTCTCTCTCTCTCTCTCTCTCTCTCTCTCTCTCTCTCTCTATATATATATATATATATTTCCGATCTTACTATAAAAAACAAAGGATTTAAATTTCACACGCCGTAGATGAAAACTGGACAAAAAAATATTAAAAGAAACTCGATTGTAAATATTTTGCATGAAGAACAGTCTGCCAATGATGAGTATACAGATTTAAAACAAAATAGCATGATGTTATTTTACACGCTCCTTCAGAATTAGACTAAACATGGTGAATACGTAATACGGCTTGAAATACATACCGACAGGTATTTGACAGATATGTCGTCTTTTTGATTCGCATGTTACTCGATTCCATCGTCCATGTTTTGGGTCAGTGAGGCTCAACCGAGACCTCATCACAGCACAGTAAGGTGGTGGTTGGTCCGGGTTGGTATATAGAGGATTGTCCCAGTTGGTATACCTTAAAAGTGATTAATCTATGTATTAAAAGAATTAACAGTAAGACGTAGATTCCAATATAAGTAAGAGACATAGGTCCACTAAATCATGACTCCATTGTCTTTGGAAAAAAGTAACCATTTAATTTAAATTTTGTAAATGCATTGAAATGCTAAACTTGGCTTATGAGTTTTCCATTTATTCGTTGAAAAAACTTGAGTTTAGAGCAAGTATAAGAATTGTAAATTATGTTTTAAATAAATAACAGTGAGCAAAAAGTATTTTCGTGCAGAAAACATGCTTTTAACGGCATGAATTTGAATGGTCGATTTTGGATGTAAAAGATTTGTTTAGTGAAGAAAACCTAACTTCCGTTGGGTTTCTTTTCATACAGAAAACTATTGGAAGTAAACATGATTTAGTGGCGTGACGTGCCGTGAAACAGGCTAGAAAATATTTGTTTCGGACACAACTCTACATTTTGACAATTTCTTAAGAATTAACGATCATATCAAATTCATGCTACCAAGAATGAAAACTTGATGGCTTTCAGCATTCTACACAAATTTAGCTTTCAACAATAATTTTCCCATTATTTGACATTGGCCGTTTGAACTTGTGACAGGTGACATAGTTTGATTTATCAGGATAAACAATGAAGAATTTCCATGACTCAGAAGAAACCTGGAAACCAAGTCGATGCGTGATAGTGCCATTTGGTAAGATTTTAATCCTCATTATCAAGTCCATGGGAGAGGACTTAAGACAATCGGTCATCTAGTTACTCACTTAGAATCAAATACGTGCTTAGTAGTAGTTAGGTAAAATCAACCAAGCAATCACAAAAGTCATCGGATGCCCGATCGGGTGTCACAAAAGTCCACACTTAATTGCAATGTCTTGTTTGAAATTCGTTATGGGGCGAATTGATTCTCGTTCCCCTTCTCTGAAGATGGCTAGAGCCCCTTTCCCGCGCTCGTATTATATGTCTATCGTCATCGTTATGGGATAAATGCATTGAAAAAAAGGAGTGTCATTATTATTTATCACGATTATAATCGATACATACTCAGGGGCAGTTCCATCAATCCATCTGTATGTACGATCATCCATTTCTTCTAGGCCGATGTAATAGTGACCTTTATCCTTCTTTAAACTCATGGCAATAAAATCCTGTTTGTGTTATGAAGAGAAGAGGAATACATTTAGATAACACTACAGTCTATTGGGGAAAATGAGTATGGGAAAACCGGTCACTCAAAGATTTTTACTTTTTTGAGGCACTTCATGATCATTTTGAAGCGCAATTTGTTTAGGGCTTCAATATTACACGATATCACAGACACCAGTGATAACATGTAGGGCCTGCATCTCAGATTTTACATTGTTAAACAATGCCTTTAACTTCATATAACTTGGCTGCACCACACACCCGTTTTTGTTCTTCTTTTGTCTTGTTTTTTGTTTTATATATTTTGTAACAAACGTATTATATAAAGGGAACCTTAATCACAAGCAAAACGCTTCCAAGGTTTCCTCATTATGTAATTACTTACATAAAATCGTTTTATCGTTGTTAAATCACCTAAAAAATCACTGTTAAATTATCTATTGAATATAATCATGTAAATGTTTTGTTACCTTGTATATGCATTATTTTGTAAATTATTTTCATATGCAGTTAATGTGGAAATATAACCTAAATAAAAATAAAAATATAACACTTGCAAATTAGAATACAATTTTCGCTATCAGTCTTGGCAATATTCCACTGCCCTATTTGTTCTAAAGAAACAAAAAAAGGTTGCCAGAAAAATAAGAATAGACAACGGTAAATGTTTTAATAGAAAAAATGCATAGAGTTTCAGTAAAACGTTTAGCTCCATACAAATTCTGATAACTATCTAATGTAATAGACGATAAAAGTGCATACGTACATTTTGTTCAGCTGATGTAATGATTGGCATGACACCCCCTAAGCTTTGACAGAGTGCACGTGTTTCAGAGAATTTCCTGTAGACACCATCAGTACCATGGTAGAAGACATACCGATAGCCACCAAAAACATCCAACCCTGATGTAGAACACTCCTGACATTCAACTGTAAGATAACAATAAGATACAATGAAGCAACACGTTATTCTTCTCACTTGAGTGGGGCTTTAACATACCCCCCCCCCCCCCAACACCATTTTTGAATTGCCCATCAAAAAAGAAAAGGAAATAAAGGGGAAAAGACGGAAACATCTAAAAGGGAGATGTAGAAGGGGAAAAGGGAAACGGAAGATGGAAGTGAAAAGAAGATATGACATTAATTCCTTTCACCCCTCCTTATTTTTAGCCCCTTTCATTACTTTCATTCAATTGGTAGACCTTTGTCCATTCCCCTAGCCCTTCCCCCTCCAACATATTTCCCATGGGCATCTAATCTACGGCAGTAGCAGTTCATTCCTATCGTTTTGGTAGTTGACTGTTATTCCTGTGTAAATTATTATCTGATCTTTGTATCTGTTATTTTTATAATTCAAATAATACAATATTTGTATAAACATAGAACGTACACAAGAAATAAAGCACAAACAAAACGAAAGATACATGTACAAAGAATCAAACATTGCATTAGTAGGCCTACACAAGTGAAATCAAAGAGATAATGAAGGAGAGATGAATGTACAAAGGGGGAGGTAGCTGAGGAAAAGAGAGAGTGAGAAAGAGAGAGAGAGAGAGAGAGAGAGAGGTAGTGAAAGAAGAGAGAGAGGTAAAGTGAGGGATGGGGTGGGGTGGGGGGGAGGTAGAAGGAAAAGAAAAGGGTAGATAGAAAGATGTAAATATCAATGCGATGGGACAGATAAAAGTTGAGGAGAAACAAAGACAGAGAGAGAGAAAAGAGAAACAGAAACAGAGAGAGAGGGGGAGAGACAAAGAAACAAAGAGAAAGAGAGAAATGTAGATCATTAGTATACATACTTTGTTAAAAGTGATTATAAACATGTGATAGCCTCAATAAAATGAAGAAAGAAAAGATAACAGTTGCCAAATACAGTGTATCAACTTCCAAACATTCCAAAGTTCCTGTTCACGAAAGACTGACTGACTGGTGATAATGACAAACAAGACAGTGTCGACACTTGTGAATTTCATAGGCCAGCCCGTGCTTTTATAGTAGAATAGTAGAAACATCCAGTAAGTTTAAAACAAACCTGTTGTAGATGAAAGAATCCATATCAGAGTAAGTGACAGGAACATCCTAAACCATCCAAGTATTGAATCCCCAGACATTGTCAATATCACAGAAACAGAGAGAGAGAGAGACGTAGTGCCCAATAGTGAAGTCCAATGTTGAATATATCAAGGCTCTTCTATATACACATTCAAAAAACGATTGCACTTGGAGTTATATCCATTATGGCTATATATCCTGGTAGGACGGAGCAGCTTGACATGGCCTGTGATCTTATTCCAGTACCTAAATGTTGTGACTGATGCGCATTTCTATTTCCTCATCTTCTTCTCAACCCCACATGCAGCTCATCATGTTGTTTTATTTTCTGTACCCCCGATCTCTCACTTCTTTTTTGGCATTGTCTACTCTTTGTATAATATTATGACCGTTTTCTTCCATCTGTGTCATGTAAAGTACTCTCTCGTCTCGTTCTCGTCTCTGTTGGCATCCCCCTATTTTGTAGTTCCTTGTTTAGTTACGGACTTGTTAATTTAATTACTCATTATTCCTAAGTATCATTTGAGGTGTTCACATTTGTACAAGCATTGTTTTTAGTGGACCCTTCTGTTTCCAATATGTATTTCTACATTATTTTGTTGTAAATGTTTATAAATGATTTGTAATGTTTTGTTGGAAACATAAATAAATTGAAATTGAAATTGAAAAGGAATTCGATTATGCTATGTATCAAATTCGAGACAATGTACTCCTCCTTGTGTGTTAACACCACTAACCAGAGGGGGGGGGGGGGTGTTACGTAAATGTTTGAGAGCAACAAAGTTATTTCCGATTTCCAGGCTCATCGTTTTCTTAAAGGGTGCTCTTGAAGTAATTCCCAACATGAAAGCAACAGATGAAATAACAAATTCATCAACCTGCGATATCGATGATATTCATATTTTTGGCCCGCAAATGGTACATAGTGGGCAAATTTGGGGCTCCCAAAACTTTAGAGGCGCTTTAAACCCAGTGCCGGGTTTTAATTTTTGTAGAATACGGGACGAAAGTTCTAACCATTGTGTCATTTCCTATCCAAATGAATATCCATGGATTTGAGAATAAATGGAAAAAGTAAACCATTCATCTATTATGGTCTATTGATAGTAACAAAAATATGAAGATTGTACTGATTATCCTCAATTCCATTGATACTTGTGTTGGAATTATTGCGAGTAATGTTTATTGCGATCTGGGCCCCGTCTTATAAAGAGTTGTGATTGATCCAAATCAATCGCCAGTCCTCCAATCAATCGCAAGTTTGCTGTCTCCTATATCTTATGTTCATAGCTGCAATTGATATCAATTGCAAATAAGCTGTGATTAATATTAACTCTTTATAAGACGGGGCCCTGATGGTACTTGTTGAGAACTAGTAGTGAATACAAATATACAGAAGCTTAGTTGTTGTTTTTTTTACTTCGTATTATATAAATAAATCTATGACGAACTGTATCAAGCATGGTACTACAGGACTGTGTACCGCTCTATTTCCGCAAACAATTGTGTTGGTTGTTACGGATATAATAAGTGAACTATGATGATATCTATCAACGGAAACGGTTTCTATTTCCTGCTTTGGACATGGACCTTGTAATAAATTATATACTATTTCAGGTAATACTAGAATCGTGTCGTTTTCCCCTCTTTACATCTCATCATGAGGCATGTGCATGCATTTTGCGGGTAGACCAGGGGCGGCGCTCCAGGGTGTGGCAGGGGGCACAGTGCCCTCCCATTTGTTAAGGATCCTAAAGTACCCCTTTTACATAGGAAAAGGGCACTTTTACTTTGACAAATGCCCCTATTGATCTGTTAATGCGCCCCTTCCCCTTTCCATCTCTGATAAGTGCCCCTTTTTATTTTGACATGTGCCCCTTTTCCTTCGACAAGTTCCCATTTTTCCTTGCATTAAGTGTCAATTTTCCATTCTCATAAGTGTCCTTTTTAATCTAGTAAGTGCCCCTTTTCACTAGTGATAAGTACCCCCTTCACCTCTGATAATTGCCCTAATAAACACTGAGAAGTGCCCTTTTTTCCTTTGTAAGAGTGCCCCTTCCCCATTTGATAACTACCCCTTTTAAAATCAGATAAGCACACCTTGTATTTTCACATGTGCCCTTTTCATTCTCATAAGTGCCCCTTTTCATCTCTAGTAAATGACCCTGTTCAGGTACTAGAAGTTACTCCTTTTACATTCAGACGAGTGCCCCCTTCACCTCCGATGATTCCCCCTATTCAAATCTAAGGAATACTCGTTTTCCTTTGACAAGTGCCCCTTCCCCTCCTGATAAGTACTATTTTCATCTCTGTTGACTGTCCCTTGACCACTAATAACTGCCACTTTTGTTTTGACACGTGTCCATTTTCCTTTCTATTAAATGCTCTTTTTCCTTATGATAAGCGCCTCTTCCCCTTCCCCCTTCTCATAATTACCCCTTTTCATCTCTGATAAGTGCCCCGTTAATTTTAACATGTGCCTCTTTTTTCATTTGAATAAGAGCCACTTCGCCCTTTTCATAAGAGCTCCCCTCCACCTCCGATAAATGCTCCCCTTAAAATCTGATCGCTGCCCCTTTTCTTTCAACAAACTCACATTTCCTTTATTATAACTGCCCCTTTTTCATTCTCAAAAGTACCCATTTTCTATCTGGTCAGTGCCCCTCCCACCTCAGATAATTTTTCTTTTAACAATAAAACGTTCCCCTGTTCCTGTCTAATAAGGAACCTATCCCCTTTCATAAATGCCCCTTTTCACCTCTTATAAATGCCCCAATCAAAATCGAATGGGGCCCCTTTTCCGTCGACAAATTACCCTTTGTACTTTGACACGTGCTCCTTGTTTTTCTTCTTCTAATGAGTGTACTATCCCTTTCGATAAGTGTCTCATTTTTCCTCTCATCATTAAACGTGCACCTACATGTAATGTCAAGTGTCTATTAAAGAGCAATTTCCCGAAAAGCTCGGTCGCTACGCTCGCTAGTATTTATAGATGATATAGTGATATGTTACTTATCAAAGGTCTTTTTCAGTCTTCCTTTATGAGAATGTGCTTGTAACCCCATCAGGATTTGTATTTTCTTCTTTATAAGATGTAAATTTTCGCACTGTGACCTCAGAAATCCTTTAATGTTCAGACCATCACACCCAACTGCAAAGTAAATAATATCTTGTATGATGCATGAAGAGAAACATATATTGAAATCATTAAAAATGTAGATAGACACTCTAGTCCCCCCCCCCCCGCCTTGTACGCTTGTGCTTCTTAAAGGATAAGTCCACCCTGATATTAAGTTGGTTTTGATTATAGTAGAAATAAATGAGAGAAACAGGTCAGTGAAAGTTTGAGCAAAAACCGATTGAAAATAAGAAAGTTATGATTTTTTAGGAAGTTTGTAATCATATATTCACCCTGAATATAGTTATTGCAAACATGTTTTATAGAATCCCTGTATGAACCTAATCTATTCCATCATAAATAATAAAATGAATTTCCTGTACAGAGCAGTTTGAAGAGGAACTCGTAAAATACGTCACAGTGTAACGTTGCCAATTTGTACTTCACTGAAGACAACTTAACAAAAATCACAACTTTCCTATTTTTAATCGGATATTGGCCAAACTGTCACTAATGTGTTTTTCTAATATTTCAGCTTTTATTCAAACTAACTAACTATCAGAGCAGACTTTCCCTTTAACCTTGTCCGTTTTCAGTACTTTTGTGTGTGGGACATGCAGATTGTTGTTGCTGATGTTGTTATTGAATTCAGTGTTATATGGCAATTATTCAAATTTGACCATTATCACCAACTATAAATATATTTTCACTGTATACCAGTGCAACATTTTATGTCAAAACAAGACGACTGAGTGCACCTCAATGAAACTGTTTGAAAGAGATAAATCCATTGCATACACGAATAATGCTCGTTTCTATTTCTTTCACAGATATCAAGTTGACCCGATTATTTGGGATCGCTTGATTGATATTCAATACACTTCCTTTCTATGAACTATGTGATCTCATACTCAATTTAACCTTTGTAGCGATAGATCCTTTTTACTTCTTTCGTCCCCCCCCCCCTCTCCATGTTTCTCTCATTCTCTCCGTGTATATTCATTTCTCTCTTTATCTCTCTCTCTCTCTCTCTCTCTCTCTCTCTCTGTTTCTCTCCGTCATTCTCGCTGTATCTCTCTCTCTCTCTCTCTCTCGCTCCTTCTTTGGAGTACCTGTATGATGAGAAAGGAAGAAGAACAGTTTATCATTCAGATGACAATATCAAATTCCTGGTTAATAGAAAATATTTTGGAAGAATAATTTGAGTTTATTCATGTTAAAGCTGTGAATTATTTTTCCTGGCCCTTTTAAACCGAACTTCATTATAATATTATGTTGGATTGAGTTCCTTAAAATGCGGCTGCTCTTTCTTTGTGTTAGGGGTATGGCGATATCAATGAACAGCAAATAACATCTTGAATTAAAAATAAATATATATATATATATATTTTTTTTTTGGGTGGGGGGTATTTTGGGGGTATTTTGTCCCTTTCTATCAGACCTCGGTATTCGCTTTACTATACCTCCATTCAGGGGTAGCTACTATATTTACAGCCTGGCTCAGTTAAACAGTCTGGAAAAGACAAATTTTGGTAGTGGGACGTACGCATTAAAAAAGGTTTTGTGCTGCACAGAGATTCAATCAGTTTAATTTTAGCCATTACAAGAAGTGGATTATTGATGTAGACAAATGCTTATGTACCTTTGCAGCTCATTGTATGTATGTTATTACTAAAGGAAAAATGGAAGTCAGTCAATCACTCAAAGTGTCTGACAGTGAAGTCTAGAACGTAAACAGGTTTCCTTGGATAATTTGAATAATATATTAGGACACTGCTAACGTTTAAATTTCACATATAGCACATACATAACATATTCATAATTCCTGCAAAGTTCTACCGAATTCGATGTTGGCTGCAAATGGGACAGAGTACCTTTAAATCCATCAAAAGTAAGGTGCCTAAAAAATATATATCACCTTTCCCGTTTTCACCCACAAGTACCCACACACTCTCTCGCATACACAAGAAATCACTGATCATGATGTAAACGTCATTCCATCATCACAGGTATTCATGAATATCTCAAATAGATAGAAGCAGAACGCATGCCACACAGTTTGTTGTAATTTGTTATTTTCAAAATAGTACTTTAATAAAGATCTGTCTACAATGCTAAAAACCTGTTTAACCTAGGGTGTTGGATATACAGGCATTTATATACCCTATTTTGCGTTTATATTCCACAGAAATCATGTTCGGCTTAACAGGAAATGCGTCATTTTAATGATCGCATATTGCCATAGGTGATGGAGCAAAGATGCATTATATTGGTTTTTTGAAAGTGTTTGCATGCGTTATAATCTGGTAAATTTATTTATTTCAAAATGTACTCTTTGATGCAGATAAACATTGTACGTTTTATTACAGAACCTCAATACACTTCAACATTTAATCATACAACACTCTTTTCTGTAACAGAAATGTACAAATACAGGTTTATAGAAAAACTGTGTAGCCTGTTGTCTAGTCTATCAAACTACATTTTTCACAGCCATTTCCGTATAACTACATTCCAGTTTTATTAAAGTAGATATCAAGATGAGATACATTTTCAAGACGAAACGAAAGTCTTGAAGCCTATACTGAATTCAACACTTCTTCTTCTTCACCTTCTTCTTCCATTTACAATATAACTTATCGTTCGGCTAAGATTCAATCAAATCATTTAATACTAAATAATGGCAAGATAAGTTTTTATTGCAACTTTCCAATTATCGTATTTTATCATTTTGAGAGATTGATTTTGTGCCAATTAAAACACATTGATTTTATGCCACTTAAACACTTTGGTTACCACTTGAAACAATTTTAGTTGCCATTTAAAAAGATGTAAGTACCTGACCACGTTTAGATTTACAATTAAAACTTGTTACATCAACCAACAACCCTTACAAAAATGTTTTGTATCATTCTTACATTTAGAGATATTCATACAATATTTCAGG
Organism: Strongylocentrotus droebachiensis; assembly: GCA_035222895.1. Lineage (NCBI taxonomy): Eukaryota > Metazoa > Echinodermata > Echinoidea > Camarodonta > Strongylocentrotidae > Strongylocentrotus > Strongylocentrotus droebachiensis. The sequence goes on along the minus strand of JAVYIG010002908.1, from coordinate 209,545 downwards.
CTTCAAATAACTGATGAAAAAACATATTCCTATGGGAAACAAAACTAAGGCAATGAGCACAAGAATAGAACAAAGAAGCATACACAGCGATTATAACATGTATGATTCACTTCACGAGGTAAAAACTATAACACTAGCTACGACACTGAAATACAAATGTACCAAAAAGTATGTTGAAACAGTACAGTTAAGGCTTGTTCAGATATGACTCAGCTAAACATAGTTTTGTGCAGTTTTCATTCATTTGCATAAAAAAAACAGGTTTACCAAGTTAAATGTGAACGAGGCCTTACAATGTAGTTCTATGGCTGAAATCCAAAAGCAATGTCATTTTATACTGGGGTAATGAATGCCATCCACATCACTTAGGCATTGTGAATACAATGACCCCTTTAAGTGCTATTCATACTGCCAATTTGTAAATATTATGTTTGTTATTTTTGGCTTTATATATACTCTTGTTTTTCTTCCTGTAATTTAAGTTGATTTCAAACTGTTTGGAGAAAGACAAGATATTTCAACACAGTATACTACTGTATGTTACATGTACATTGTAATCTAACTACATGGTATATCATCTTAAGTACAATGACTCTTTCAGTCCTGTTTATACCATCAAATTTGTATACTGTATCTGATAAATGTTGACAAATTAAAAGTTGTTTTTCTTCTTGAAATTCAATTGGTTGCTTGAATCATCAGTTAGATACATGGTACATCATTGTATCACGATAAGCAATGAAATATGGAATCATAAAATGGAATCTGCCACAACAAATCATATTTTTAATTCATGTGCGTACTCTCAGAGGCAAATATGGGTTAGAACGATTTGACGATACATTTTATTAACAATGCTCAATTCTTCTCTAGAGACATATTGATTTCCCCATAATAGTAATAATAGTCACATTTCTATAGCACTCATTACCACTTTCTAAGCGCTTTACATTGTAATTATCATAACCCTAGTCAATGGATTCAATTTCCCATGTCTACCTTACATACATTCTTTGTTATCAAAACTCTCACTCGACAACTGTGTCACCACAGATAAGTTTTTCTTGGCAAAGTTAAAAACATATTCATTGTACATACAAATAAATGACATTTTCCTAGTGATTAAATGTAACAACTTGAGTAATAATGCCTAACTGATATTAAAAATATTGATTGTCTTTTAAAAAAAATATACAAACATCGTTATATTTACAAATGTGTGCGAAACCAGGTCCAACTTTAAGGCACATTTATTTCACAAATACGTATTCAAGTAGGTATATAGTACAAATTATTTCAATAGTACTATTTTAGAAATTCTTATGCAAGTTGAGGTAACATTACCATTATATAAAAATTAGGAATATACGATAGATTTGCTTCACCATTTGTTTAAACAACAAAATATACATGTAAAATCCATACCAGTCTAATTACAAAGAAAGTAAATATACCTTTGAATGTTATAATATAAAAAAATAACTACAGTACTTTACATATAACCTTGACTTCTGCTAAATGCAATTCTGAAATAAGTACACAAACAAGACCATAAAAATATTATTACAATTGATAGTATCATGATTTTTCAGCAACATACCTGACAGAAATATATATGGTAGTACTGATATCTACATTATAAAGCCATAATTACAAAATACGGAAACCAAGCCTACAACATTTTAAGTGTACCAATCACCTGAAAAAATTATTTGTTTATAGGTAGAATTTATAACATCAACCTTTAAGAAAATAGGGGTGGAGGGAATATGAAGGGAAGGAGGAGGGAGGAGGAAGAGGAAGAGGGGAAGGGGGAGGGATGGGGAAGGAGTAGGGGAGAGAGGCAGGAGGGGAGAAAGAGAGCAGGGAGAGGGGAGAAAGGGAGGGAAACAAGGACACATTGATATTGCATAAAGTTAATCATAATCGAATATTTTTTTGGTCAATAATCAAAAAGGACAAGTTATAGCAATTTATAATTAGAAGGAAACAAATTAAAATTAGACTATTTCTTGGTTTTAGCAGATTACCAAACATTCCGATAGCATCATGCTTTCATCATATACAAGTATTAAATACAAAAAATGTATACCGGTACATGGCTATCAGAGTTCATATCTATGATTCATATAAACTAGTAAAAAATAAAATGCATTAATGGTAACAAATATATTTATTTATTGCTTGAGGCATTATATCTCCTTCCCCTCTCTCACTTTCTCTCTCTCTGTACTTCATATTCATCATTTTGTCTTTGTCTTCGTCTTCATTGATTTTTCAATGAGATTTCGTCATGAGAGTTTACTTTCTTTACAAGCAGAATAAATGAGTTGCATTGTGTTGATATATTCAACCCCTAGCATTTCCAAGTGATTGCACTTTCAATTTCACATTTTTATTTCCAAAACTATCATCAAGTACTATTCCTTCCATACATGTAGATACTGTCCAAGCTCTGTCTAAATTTAGAGACAGAGTTGCTTCGTCAATTTCAAGATAACAATTCTGTATCTAATGTCTTCTGCTACATGTATTTGTCTGATTAAATATACAGAGATATCTAGTTAATATATAGATCAAAGATACAGAGTTGTCTTGCAGATACAAAGGATAAATGTATGATTGGATGTCTTTTATCTGACGAGGTGTGTCCAATGAAAGGGTCTGAGATGGCTCACTGTATATCGTAAGATTTCACTGCACAGGAGCTTTGTCCAATGAAATGAAATTGATTGTTTAATTTACAGGATGTCCAGATTGGCATATTCTTCAAACTGATGCAGATGTTGATTCATGACATCGTAGCAAAGCTGGTACTGGTCCTGATGGAGGCAAACAATTAAACAAAAACCAACACCAACGTGAAAACAACATCTTTGCTTAACCCTTTATATGCCGCTCAAATAATCTTTCAGACACATTGCCTTTATCATGGGATAGATATACTGAATGCTTCAAAATAATGTTAACTGTTTCCAGTGTATGATTAATCTATACTGATGATAAAATGGTTGTCATGGAGCTAATCAAAACTGAAAATTGGTGATTTGCAAAGCCATTGGATTGCAGAAAGCAGTTATCAATCAATTGGAAATAAGCGAGAGCGTAGTGAGGTGAAGAAAGCAATCGAGGTGTTAATATTACATTTATATCCATGTACTATCAGATGAGAGCAAATAACATGGTTTCTCTCACATGTAGGAGCAGAAGCCTTACTATGAGTTAGAGGAAGGGGGCATGATCAACTTTCACATATTTTCATGTCCCCCTCCCCTTCTTATTGTTTTCCCCTTTTCATGATTCAGATGGTTTAAAGGGGAAAATGCCCCATGGTGGCATCTGTGCAGACATGTAGCAGCATGTACTGGTATGCCAAAGTAGACATCGATATGATGTGCTCTCCTCATAATTTGTATGATCTTTATACCCATAATAGAAGGAATGCATACACGTACTTCAAAAGACACAGAACATGGAATGGAAACATTGTCAACTGTGAGTTCCAATTTTCCATCATTGACATACATGTAGAAGCATGATTATTTTAATACTATTTCCACATGTTTTCTAGTAATTTTTTGCCAGAAGAATACTTTGTATTGATGGCTTTACCAGTCATTGCTAATACCAGGAAATAGGAAGGAACTTGGGTTCTCTGGAGGTCGAACTCAATCCAATCGTCATCACTTTAATAAACTCTATGACTACGTGTACGGTACTTCCTTGTCGATAGCAGAGTACAAATGACCATGATCTCTATTACTGTGTGGCTGATTTATCTGTTTCAATTCCCCTAATGTCCTACAACAATTTTCTTTTTTTTCCCCTTTTTTTGTCAAACTATCGCTCGCATCCTCGAGGTTAACGCGGCAAATAATGGCAGAATGAATAGAACATTGATAATTCTCTCAATTAATTAGGTTTAAAAATCAAAACTAGTGAATAAGGAATAAATTATCTCTAATGAAAGGTTGACTTTATTTGGTTTCATGTGGAACGGTTAATTGGGCGAGTCCAAGGAACACGTACATGTTTATTGTGTCAAATGAATTACAAGACATTATTGATTAGTACTCAGTATTTAGGAAACATAGATTTTAGAATAAAATCATCTTCACAGGCTCAACTCTTATTTTCATTGACATTGGAAGAAAGGGATCAGTGAACATCATCCTATGGATACACAATTACTCCTTGAATTATACCACATGCAAACACACTACATAGGGTAAGGTCAATGTGGAGTCCTATTCCTAGCTTATTGCAGGATTGTTCAAGAACAGAATGTGTAGATTAATTCTACTGAAAATTCCTTGATAGGATTAAATCAAATGGTACACATAATGAACAAAACAAATTGGGATTAAATATTGTGCTTTCTGATTGTTACCACAAGTCTTGTGTCCATATGTTTCACTCAAATTCAGTGGTATTGAAACAGAAATAAATCAATAGTAGGTTCCTCACATTCTACTTAATCTATTATATGAATTGAGAATCGTTTAAACGTGCTCATTTATAGGCCTACTACATGTATTGTATACAGTAATTTCTTGTTTTATATGTATGTCTGTATTTTTTGTAAAATGTGGAACAATACAAAAATTGATATATATTTCAATGAATTCTTACCAAGGTTTCGACCATGTTAGGTCTGCTTGATCTAAGTCTCTTGACAGCCTGGAAGATGTCTATTGTATTGTCTTTTCTCAGCTTCTCCATAACGGACCACAAGGCACAGAACACACCGCTACGACCAATCCCATTTCTATAGGGGGAAGCAAGAGAACATCGTGAAGAATCTTAACTCATTGCCGACGGGAACCAGGTGGTCCGTGTATTAAAGGGAAGTCCAGCCTGATATTAAATTGGTTTTGATAGAAGCAGAATAATTAGAGAAAACAATTCAGAAAGAGTTTGAGAAAAATCGGACGACGAATAAGAAAGTTGTGAATCTTTCAAAATCATGAAAATCATGGAATCTTATAATCATGGAGACAAATTGGCAATGCCGTCAGAAATTGTGATGTCATCCCCTCACAATTCACCACTGGTCTAAATGACAGAACGACCCAAAATCTTGTTATCTCTGAATGTTAATGGAATAGTAGACCTTTCTTATACAGGGGTGCATGAAAGAACATATATATGATCGAGATAGGCCTGAAGAAAATATATCTTTTGATCAAAATGGAAATTAATGACATTTCTTGCATTCAACAAAGGATACAATGTGAGGGGATGACATCATATTTAGAGACCGCGTTGCCAATTTGACTCACAGATTTGAAGTATTTCATGAACATTTATCATTTTCTCCTTGTATTAAAACAAACTTATTTATCAGGGTGGACTTCCCCTTTAAGTCTATGGCAATGAGAAGATCCAGTATCCATGGTGTTAGGTTGAAGTGATTCAAAGTTTATATTTAAACCATATTGTACTAATATCCCTTCTAGCGCGATCTCAAGTCGGCTGTAGCATTTACTATCTCCAACAAACATGAAGCTATGTATAATCAAGACATTTTCAAGCCTTTTTGTTTTGAGTGAAGTTCTAAATTAGTATTTCTTTCAAATGCCGGTGGAATGTAACCTTTCCATTTTTGGGGCCTGCTAATGGGACATACGGTACATGCACCTTTAAAACAAGGAAGGATGTTGTAGAATTTATGACAAGCATAGAAAATGCCAAAACACCTCAACAATGTCAATATTTGGAGAGTAAATAAAAGTAATGTATGTCAATATTTGCTAAAAGGGAAGATAATGTTTGATAATTAGTAATGCCTCTAAATGCATGTTAACGTAATACTACATATATGGCAAACAAGGACAAATCCATGAGCACCTTAAGCAATGTAAATGTTGGGCAAGTAAATAAAATTAATACTTTTCTATTTGCTAAAAGGGAAAATAATATTTGCTCATTAGTAACGCCTCAAACATATTGAATGTATATATACCCTGTACATGTAGTTGAAGGTTGGTGAGCGACCCCAAACATATTCACTGGTTCTTAAATTCACGTTGCACCAAATTCAGCCCATTCAGTACAGGCATATAAAGTCATATTTAAATTTTTGCGGGTTCTAAAATTTGCAGACACCTCAACAATGTCAATATTTGGAGAGTAAATAAAAGTAATGTATGTCAATATTTGCTAAAAGGGAAGATAATGTTTGATAATTAGTAATGCCTCTAAATGCATGTTAACGTAATACTACATACAGTATATGGCAAACAAGGACAAATCCATGAGCACCTTAAGCAATGTAAATGTTGGGCAAGTAAATAAAATTAATACTTTTCTATTTGCTAAAAGGGAAAATAATATTTGCTCATTAGTAACGCCTCAAACATATTGAATGTATATATACCCTGTACATGTAGTTGAAGGTTGGTGAGCGACCCCAAACATATTCACTGGTTCTTAAATTCACGTTGCACCAAATTCAGCCCATTCAGTACAGGCATATAAAGTCATATTTAAATTTTTGCGGGTTCTAAAATTTGCAGACACTGACTTTAGCGCGAAATCCACAAAAATTTATGAACCACAAATATTTCTGTGTTTATAGTAGAAAGACATACGTATGTGAGTCAAATGTGTTAAGGTAGCTAGACTTACACGCAATGAACAATGGCTGGTCCCTTGCACGTGGCCGTCTTGATGCTGCCCTGTACAGCTTCAATGAGACCCAGCAATGACACGGGCGAGTCTGGTTTGTTGTGTGACATACCCCATCCTAACATCTCAAACTGTTCAACAGTCATGCTCTGAAAGGACAAACACACAGTGACAGATAAGAAACTTTCATGAATTCAGCAAGTGGTCCTCTTATGCTAAATGTCAGTACGTTACAAGACATGATTGCACAATATTGTGAAAGAATAGTGCCACCAAGACAGCCCTCATTGATAAACGGCTACTTTAATTGTGTGTAATCAGTAAATTGAAAAATTTGCCTCCATGATTCCTGGCATGTCATGAAAATAAACTTGGATTTTCTAAATTAAAGGATCCCCAAAGAAAGGCCTATTACACACTAAACAGCCAATGACGCCAATTATCCAATGGATATGCTACTTGGACATGACATGCAATACAAGACATTGACTGATTAAGACATCTTTGGGGGCTAATAAACTTCCCTAATTTTGTTCTGCTTTGAGTGATTTTCCAAAATTTGATTTAGTTTCTCAAATCCCCTGATTATTCCCAGACTGGTAAATCATGGCTGGTAGCATTAAATGAGAGACATACCTCTTCAGAGTCTGACGTCACAGTGAATCTCCTTTTCACAAAGTTCATTGTACTCTCTGAGTCAAGTGCAGTCACCTCCAGTGATTCAAGTGCTATGCTGCCCTCTTCTGGCCAGTACTGTACACAAGTCTCCTAAACAATATCACAAAGGAATAAAGTTCTTTAAACTGAACTCATCAGAGATAAAGAATGTGTATTTTGCATCAAAGCCATTTTCTATTTGTATGCATCTTAAAGGTACACTCCTGTAATATTCAACAGTATTTATAATCTTTCCTGCAATTCTGCATTAAATGTATTGCAAAGATCCACATCATTTTATTTTGAGATGTTTGAAAAAATATCAAGTACTTGTTGAATAGAATCGTGATCATTTCATGAGTCAGAAATATTAGATTGTAGCTATTAATGTTTGGTTTTCCTTCGCTATAGGACAAATGAGAAACTCATAGAAACCATAGCATTACTTTTAAAGACCCTATATCAAAAACAGTTTTATCAGTAACAAGTGTCACATTTCTATAACTGATTTGCTCACAGCCAATCAAATGCAACAGTTTCATTCGATTGTATAACCTGGCAGGAATTAATTCCTTGAAATGCTAGAGCGCTGAAATGGCAGCTAGGCTAAAGGAAAGCCAAGGTAACAATTAATTTGTGCCCCTCGGAATAGAATTTCTAAATAGACGGCGCTATATAAATGCCTATTATTATTAACAGTTATTATTAACTTGCTAAAGAGAACAGGTTCTATGAAACCAGGTCTGATTTCCGGGATAGTTTGGTTGAGCCTTCCAAGCATCATGAAGATTTGTTCCACTATTAAGTACTTGTAGAATCAAGGGCCACTTGACTCAAAGCAATTTGTAGTTAATCAGATACAATTGAAATATAATGGGTAGCAGATAATTTTCTATTGGCATGATAATCCAGCTCTAGTACATGGAGATCAGGAAGTAGACATTAATAATACAGAAGTGGTCACTTATCCTTAATGGGATGGTTTCACTTTAATAGTAGTCACATTTAAAATGATTTATATTGGGTTTGGCATCCGATATTTTAGCAACAGATATTGGTCACTACCCAAGTAGACAAGCTTTAATAGAGGTCAGCTTCTATGAGATTCATTGGGTAAGCAATAAGACATCATATTAACCCACTGACTATGGAAACATGGTGGTCTCTGTTTAAATTATATGGGAACAAGATAATTCAGTAGTCAATGTGTTTAAAGAAAAGAAAAACATTGTTATTCATTTCACCACCACAGATAAAGTATTCTTTCAACTCAAGTTGCCTACCCACATTACATACATATGTAGAAGAGAAAATGATACAGCATTATACGTTTGTGAGTGACTAGCTATATACATGTAGCAATCAAAATCACGCCCATTCAGATAAAAGTTTTTAAGGGAATTACATGTACACACAGTGTGTCTGCATGGGCTCAAATGCAAAAATAAATAAACACCCCACTCTGACAACAACAAAACTTACATGGTATAATTCTACTCAGTTTTAAGACTAGATTATGATTCAGTTGTACATTGATTCGTCTTAATGCTCAAAGAGGTCCCCGATTAATTTTTATTTTATTTCCAGTTTCTGCAGACTTCAAAGTTCAAAACCTTAATGATTCTATCCTAGACGCTTTTTAAATTCTAACCCAGACATATGATTACTTCTGTATGAACAACACAATGGCTAATATGTGATTTGTCACTGTTGAAAGCTTTCAAGCCTTTGAAATCAAATTGTTGCTAAGGTCCATTAGGCACGACATTATTGTTCAATATAATCTCTGAATCTCACCTCATTTCAGTGAGAAAGAGAAAACAAGGCCATGAAACAAGTCTATTATTTAATACATAACTTGATACATGCATTTCTAAAACTCTGTCCACAAAAGTTAATTGAGTTCATGGATATAAATTATGAGTGGGCGTGAGATTAGACCTGTAACACATTTATCATAGATGGGGTACTTTACTTTATTCTTGTTACTAACTTAAAGGTTGCTTTTCCCCTAATTTTATCTATCTATGCTATGTGTCCATTTTGAAAAATCTTAACATCCAAGCTTTTCTAGTAGTAGATGCAATATTTAGTTGCTCTATTGTAACTATAACAAATTTGTTGCTCACTCTTTCCCCCATGTTTACAATGTTTCCTACTGATTCTCTATTTCCCTTTCCCTCTATTTCTATCTCATCCCTTCTTTCTATCTCTCTTTCTTCTGCGCTCGCTCTCTCTCTCTCTCTGCTAAATCAAACCCTTTTTAATATTTAGGGGATTAGCTCTTCTCTATAAAAAAAAAATACAAACATCATCATAAATAATATTACAAGCATCAGATTCTGAGAATGTATTCTTTATTTTGGGCCAGAAATATGTAATATGTGAAAGATCATAGCATTTCTATTCCAGGAGGAAATAGATGCAATACACACCATCCAAACATAAAATGCTATCAAAAGCTGCAATTGAAATTTTTAGGTGGAATTTCCAGCACACTGCAAAGATAGGTTAACTCTAATCCTGCCATAATGAATACAGCCTAATGCCACAGGGCTAATCCCCATTGTGCCAAGCCTCAAGTCCCCCTGTGCCAAATTAATTTTGAGATAAACGGATTAACGCGATGGTACTATCCATAGCGTGTGTGAAACACTAGGCACAGTACAATGGGCATGAACAATAAATGCTATTACAAATGTGAGCAAGCATGCACAAAGCAGATAAGCGGCAGCTCGCTTACATGAATGAAGCAACAATCAATAGCGCGCTCGCAGTAGCTCGCAGTAGCGTGCAAGCAGCCTAATGGCAGGATATGAGTTAATAATAATATGTTATATGTATCTATGATCTTACCTCATCCAACTCATTTAGCATGACAATAACCGGGCACTTCCAATCAAAGGCGAGTCTCCACATGTCTTCAACTGTGTTGGGCAAGGGGGACTGCGTGGCCAGGAAAACATCCTTCTTCAGGAATGTCTGGAGAAAAGGGGGAAAAAATGTTACGTAACCCCCTGCCTGTATCAACTACTGGCTAAAACATTTGGAAACAAGAGAATGTAGTTGTCAACTGTTAATTAATGTGACAGTTTGAAGTTTTGTGTGTCATTATGATGATGATGAAGCTAACTTCATGTAATCTTCACTTGAGGTACTAGTACTCTTTGCACGCTCTCTGTCTCTGTCTCTCTGTCTCTCTCTCGATCTCTCTCTCTCTATATATATATATATATATCTCTCTCCTCTCTCACTCTTTCTTAGCCCCTCTCATTTCTCTCTCCCACTCTCTCTTGCTTTCTCTCTCTCTATCTATCTCTCTCTCTCTTACTCTTTCTTTGCCCCTCTCCCACTCTCCTTTCCTCCCTCTCTCTCTCTCTCTCTCCTACTCTCCTGTCTTACCTCTCCCCCCCCTTTCCTCTTTCCCCCTCTCTCTCTCCCATCTCCTCAACCCTCTACATTATCCTCTCATGCAATCACTCCAATCCTATCCCCAACCCTACCTTTACCTCGGTATACTCACATTCAGGAAAGAGGCATTGATGTAATCAGTGCTATCAATCGAACCAGGGCATGCAAGATACGGCCGGTTACGCTCCACTGAAGAAGAAAAAAGTTCAAATTACCATGATAGCACTTGCTGAAGAGAAGAGGATACATGTACTATGTCAGTCTTTAACAAAGTAATATTAAACTGCCTGTCAAACCAAAGCCCATGGGTTGGATATTATTATTATAATAATATAATAAAATAATATTTTGCAATGGTTGATCTAGAGGGAAAGAGGCATCTTACAAATTTGAGTCTCTTTCCTATACTTGCTTGTCAGAGTGTTTTCTGACGTGTGCCCTACCCCCCCCCCTCTCCCTCTTTCCCACAAGCAATGTGCTGTAATTCATATATTGAATAATTACTGAACAATGTACATTCAAATAACTGCATGAATTCAATTCTATGAAGGTCTACATAATGAAAATTACTTTAATCCTTACATAAGAAATGTACTGATTGTGTGAAGACATGATTTGTTTGATGCTCAAATCCTTTGTTAATTCATGCAATTTCCAAAGTGAGTGCATAACAAATAAATAGATTCTTGATAGGCCATTTTACATGTAACAGTCACATATCATACAGAGGAAGAGAGAGCGAAAAACAAGATGTTAAAGATCCTACAAGGATACTCAATTCTTGTGATATATTACCAAAGGTCAAGTTATTACCTGCCTTTGTATAGAATAAAGTGATGGGAAAATACCACGAAATGTGGAAAATATTATATACAGCATTTGAAAGTAAAACCAAAACTAGCTATATTAAAAAAGGAAAGGTGTTTGTTTGTATATGGCCTCAAATATGTGCATACTGGTAATTATAATAGTTTGATGAATGACTTACATGGCAAAATATCAGGAAAGCGATTCTTTTTTCGATTAATGGAAGCTCTTCCGCTTCGAAAGCTATTCGCAGATGGTGTTGGAGTCAGTGTATGCAGATTCTGAGACAAAGAGTGATGGAATGAAATGTGATCATTTGTTTACAGTGCAACAATTAGGAGTTGTTTTATTATACATTCACAATGTATAAAGCTTTATTAAGATTGCTTTCTATATATGACCAATCTCATTGTCATTTATAAGTCAATTACAAAATCGAAGAAGATCTAATAGAACGTCAATCAACAAATTATGCTTTATTCCTTATATTAAGATTGCTTTCTATTTATGACTAATCTCATTGTCATTTATAGTCAATTACAAAATCGAAGAAGATCTAATAGAACGTCAATCAACAAATTATGCTTTACTCCTTATATTAAAGATAAATTAAAGATGGAGTCAAGCCTTCTCGATTACATTCAGATTGCCTTTGCGTCAGATACACGCAGAGATACGCGAACGGCAGAGAGGTACGCAGTCCGCATATAACCAAAAATGCACACCCGTGCAATATAACATCTATTGAATATCATGTGACCAACAATCCTCCAATCAAATGACAAGGATCCACGTAGGTGTCGTATAAATTGCATTACTTAATGCATTAAGCATCAAATTTCTTATTTAGTTAAATAGAACTTTACCCCCTTAAAGGTAAAGACCAGTATTGGAAACGCCCCAATTTCAAAAAATGAAATGGACGCTCTTATTACCAATCATGTGAAAGAATATGTTTTGACTAATACATGATGATAAAAAATTTGCCGGGAAACCGCCTAATAATTGATATATTTGGTAAATTAGTTTATCTACATGGTCTGTGGGAGGTAAACGCACTTGTTGTGCACGTGTGCGTATAGTCCCATATACATCTTTCTGTGTACAGTGCTTGTAACTTTACGAAGACTGGGCCATATTTCTTATCATTTTGATGATTCCAGAACCTTGCAGTACACACCAATACTTATATGCTAGATGATCAACCTTTTCTGATCAATTCCACAACGTTTCTTTCACAATGCAATCGCATGGCCATAACTGGTCTTTACCTTTAATTGCACAGCGACACACAAAACACATCTTGGTGGTTTTAAGCTTTTAGGTCATATAATCCTGACCTTTTGGGTCAGGAAGTTAGAAACAGAGTTTCCAACTATCCAAACATTCCAAACAGGATAGGGTTAATCCCGTTCATACAGGATAACAGGATACAAGACAGGAAGGAAAAGCTTCACACAGACACAATTTGTATTTCAATTTAAGTTCTATGAGCCTTCTCTGCAATCAAACTGGGCAAAAGAATCATCACACTGAGCTTTAAGAGAAGACTTCTTTTGGTGAACAGTCAAACCTGCCTTTATAGCCACCTCTCTATAATGGTCATCTCCTGCTAGGAAGAAATTTGCCATGTAGAAGCTTTATAAAAGGGCCACCTATCTAAAGAGGCCAGTGCTTCTGTTTTCTTTGAGTTGCCTTTATAGAAAGGTTTGGCTGTACCTTGTTTTCTCTTCTATATCGCCAAAGCAAATACAAAACAGTATAATCAACTGGCAGTTCCTCATAATCCATAACTCTGTATGTCTTTCATGGCTCAGAGCTTCAGAATCTTTTCCATGTCATGTTGATGATCATCTTATCAAGGATCAATTTTGATTCTTTCATTCAAAATTAGAAAAATAAAAAAGATCAAATACATACATGTCTACCTTCATTTTGGGGGTTACTTACAAATTCATCACCATTTTACACAACAGAATATTTTTTAATTTCACTATCACTTGAAAATTAAAAACAATGTTTTCATCTCATCTCATCTCATATATCCTTAATCATAACATGCATTCTCTTTATTTTCGCTTGTTTCTTGGTATCTTCCTGTCGACTTGTATATGACTTTCTCTTACCTTAAATTCGACGTGAATGTTTGCCTTCTTTGTCACTGAGTTGGCCCTGTGCAGTGTGTCCATCTTCTCTCTGAACTTGGAAACTGGGATCTCAGTTGTGCCACTCAGGTAGACCTCAAGCAAGGCATTGTACAGGAAGATGTATTGCTCCTGGAGAGATAAAATATTATTTACATTAGTGTATATAAAGTGTGAAATTGGAGATTAGGCGCACCTAACAAAAGGACTTGGTAAAAGGACTGTTATATATACATCCTAAGATTGTATAATGTTCCCTGAGGAGTTCAGCTGCAGAGAGACTGAATGGTGTTGAAAATCATTGTTCAAGTAAAAACAAGTTATGAAGTAATCTGATATAAAAACTGTTTATAATTTGTATGCAAGATCAAATGTAAGATAGAGATGATTTTTGAGTAAGCAAGTTCACAGATTTATTCGGCTCATAAGCAGAAGCTAATTCATACCAAATTGTAAATCCCACTGAGACAAATCTTGGAATAGTGCCCATGAAAGTCATGCAATCTTCATTCATAATATGCAACCATGGTGCATAACACGATACACCAACACATGTAGAAGTATTATTTTAAAAACGTGAAACAAATTTTCTTCTTCTTCCTCTCCTCTTTCTTTCTGTTTGTCTTCCTTCCCTCCTTCCTTCTAGTACAACCACTACTACTACTACTACTACTACCACCACCACCACCACCACTACCACCACCACCACCACCACCACCACTACTCACATGAAGTAGGATATAGAACATAATCAATTTAGAAAGAATAAGGGGCAAATACAGGTATCTATAGATATCAGGGGTCAATTACATGTATATATTATGTGCTTACTATAAATTGCATGTTATCTATATTACATCTGTTAAGAGCAAGAAGGGCATTAACTCTGCATTTCATTACGTAAGTTAACATCCTTCTGGCTCCAAACTGAAGATGTCATATGTACCTTTGTCTGAACCATCTTGATCCTGTTTTCTCTCATCTTAGAGATGAAGCTAAAGATGTCTACTCTGCCTTCCTCCTTCATCATGTCCAGCATGTTGTAGAGACAGATAAATGTTCCAGTCCTCCCTACTCCAGCACTGCATGTGGGGGATAACAGTAAGGAAAATAATGATCACGACAACTCTGTATGTCCATGTTAATATCTGTTTGTCTGTCTCCTCTATGTCTGTTTCCAACTATGTGTCCACTGGTGACCGTCTCTCTCTCTCTCTCTCTCTGTATTTGTATGTGTACGCTTGTTTTGTCCGCATTATGTCTGTCTGTCTTTATCTCAGTGCCAGTGTCTGTATCTCTTTCTGTTTGTCCTCACCTGCTCTCTCTGTTCCTCTCTCTCTCTCTCTCTCTCTCTGTTTCTCTATGTCTCTCTCACTCTGTCTCTCTGTCTTTCTCTGTCTCTCTCTGTCTGTCTCTCTCTGTCTCTCTCTGTCTGTCTCTCTCTGTCTCTCTATGTCTGTCTCTCTGTCTCTCTCTCTCTCTCTCTCTCTTTCTGTCTCCCTATGTCTCTCTCTCTCTCTCCTCTCTAATTTCCTTCTCTCTCTTCTCACTTCATAATTGTTCTCTTTATTATTCTCTCATATACAGTACATAGACTAGCTTAATACATCTCCAACTTAAACATACAATGCAGATCTACACTTATTCTCTCATTCTGTTCATAATCTCAATTCTTACCTGCAATGAACCAGCATAGGATCGGTGTATCCAGTGGATTGCAACTTGGTATGATGTTGTTTGACCGTGTCTGTGAAGCTGATGAGAGTGGTATAATACTCAGGGACACCCATGTCAGGCCAAGAAAGATAGTGGTACTGCACGATGGTTCGCTTCTCTTCACTCTCGTCTTCTTCCATCTCATCTCCTGTCTGTATCACACAATTAACAAATATACATTTGTCTATTTTTATCCGGGTTCTCATTAGGCTATGAGTGTACATTTATCAGACGCATTTCTAAGAACTCCACAGAAAATTGTTAAAAAGATAAGACAACAACTAAAATATGTAAATGCTATTCAAATTCTCAATTAATATTTTGTTTATTTCTCTATTTCTTGTGACGTTTTGCTTTTAGTTTTACAATTATATGTATCACTCCCTTTGAACAGGGATGTCTATTGAGAAATGCATGCAAAATAGTCTTTGATCAAACCCAGACATACTATTATTCTATAATGAATTCTAATCTTGTCTATTTAGTACCATACATGTATATTGCCCGTATTCTCTCCACTGATACTCTATTCATTTCCCTTTTTAAGGGATATTTAAAAAAAAATTGTAATGTTTACATTAGCAGCCATCGAAAGCAAATGCCTTCATCAGTATGCACATTGGTGAAATATCATCAAAAATAAAAAACACTATATTGAATATGACTCACAATTTATAGGTATTTGTACAACGTCAATCATTTCATTCTGAATACTACATGGCTCTTGCAATGCCACTTAACTCTTCATCCGCTTCGGTCAACACATTTTTAAAAAACAGTGGGTCACCACAGTCGACTTTTGTCAAACATACAATGTGTACATAACATATCAACCTTAGTCCAAAACAATGACATTCAAAATCAAAATCTTGGAAACCCAACGTAGCTTACCAAAATGAAGTGGAACAAAAAGCTGCATATGGAACACGGATTTCAACACGTAAGCTAGTACTTCTTCTACTACATGTACCTTGATATTACCCCAAATGTTGAATTACAACTTTTCATCCGTATATATCACCAACTATTATGACCGTCTTTGCGTTCTGGATGCATCTTTTCATTCTACTTCATATCACTAAGCTAACAATTAAAGGAAATACCTTCTTCTTAACGATCAAGGTCCGCACTATGTGGTCAGAGAATTGCTCAACCTCAAGCAAGAAGAGAGAGAATTCACCCATCACTTCGACAGACCTTGGGTTCTTGGGCCAGTACTGTCTACAACGATCCTGCAAAGTTGTTTAAAGGTAGGCGTTACTACTGCAGCTAGAAGGGATTAGACCACACAGCGAGCCAACAAGGTCACTGTGACAGGTGGCTATCTCATTAACTCAGCTCTCATTTAACATAAGAAAAAGAGGATCATGGGGGACCAACAGGCACCGATTTGGGAAGTTTTCTATATAGAGGGAGCAAGTAGCTACAAGTAGGACAGTGTGCCTTTAAAGAGTGTTACAGTAAATTGGAGGCACTCGTTAACTTAGAATTACAAAAACAAATATTGCCCATCTATTGCAATAGAGGACAGAAGATTTGCTTCAGTAATCAATTTTTTTCTGAAATCTTAGTTTTACTCATCAACTTATAATATTGCCTCATTCTCCTAGGCTAGAATAATAAACTACCTTTACTTAGTTCCTTTAGAAGCGATCAAATAATGCTCATGCTATCTAAAAAATACTGTCTCAATAAAGGAGATTTCTTCAGTTCAAAGATCTGTACATGTAGGTGTAGATGTCTCTACACATTTTAAACTTGTAATTTTATAAAACAGTATATGCAAATGCAAAATGCAAAATACATTGTGGTAACTGAACATTATCAACAAACACCGTAAACTGTAACGTTTGTAGTTATAATATGTAATTTCATTCAATAATGTGTAAGCTCCATGGATGTTAACGCTGAATCCTACCTTTCCTGCCTCAATCAAGTTGGTTACCATGACAATGGTCGCAACATTCTCTTGCCAGATCATCCTCCAGAAGGCAGTCAGTGATGCCGTGTTAGGTGCTGAAGAAAGGAAACATACCGGTAAGCAAACGTTCTTGTTTCTTCAAACATACATGAATATGCATAGGTACATGTAATATACTGAAACATGTCCTGTGTGTTATCAGTGCATACATTAGAGCGCTTTCGCAAACACAACGGAAGCAAAGACGGCGGGAGAATTACGGCGATACAGGTCTTCCGTCATGTTTAGGTAACGTATGCTATCATGGCCATGTATGGTTGTGAAAATCAACAAGACAAAGAAAATTCTGGTTTCGCGCATGCACAGATTGTATTTTGGCTCGCGTTACCCGTCATCTTTGCCTTCCGTTGTGTTTGCGAAAGCGCCCTCGTAACATTGTTAATAGTACAGTGACATTAATGTTGAAGAAAATTTATTGGTAAAACATATCCTATATCTTTATCAAAAACATAATTCAAACAAAACAATTAGAAACTTGTACTTCTGTCATAACAAATAACTGATAGAATCACAATAATAACGATACAACTCAAATATTTGACAAAAAAGGAGACCACAATTTTGGTTAGATTTAACAAAGATTATAAACAACCTTTTGCATTTCACAGAGTACAATACACTCAGTATAACAAGGAGGTCAAATTTAGAATGTATTGTACATGTACTCAAGATTATTAGTGAATTATGCAATATTGATTACTCAATATAAAAAAACAATTTTTACCCTGTGATGCGATGAATGCCTTTTCTCCCTTGAAGTCCTAAGGTAGAAAAAAAATGGGCATATCGATTATATACATGTAAATGCACTTTCCTATTAAACTTTTTTTTGAAGATCGGACATATAGTTACAAAGTCACGTGATCTTTTGTCTTTGCATATCAACCTGAAAATTGCTCATTTTTGTGATTTGTGTACAAAACATATAGAAATATCATTTTTTCTAAAAAGAGATAAAACATTGGTTATTTGGTCTTGTTTAAAGTTTAGGTGTTTGTTTTGGGGTCAAAAAAGTTGAATTGTAGTTAAAAATAAAATAAAACAACAAAAACAATAAAATACATAAGAAATTATCAAAACAAGAGATAACATAACAATTAACCTAACTCTTCCAATTTTTGTTGTATTATTATTCCAAATGGTCTAAAGAATATATGTAGTGAAAAAGAATGCTTAAATATGAATAATATTACCATAAATATGCCAATGAGTGAATTTTTCAAAAAAATGAAATTACCATAGTATTCTATAAACTTCACTTGACATGCATGCACATTTTCGCAGCGATCAGGTGTAAAATGGCTGAGATCTTAGGGGGGTTGACCCCCCCCCCCCCCCCCCAAAACAAAAAAAAAAAAAAATCTGGTCTGAAATAGCCCAGTTAAAATAGGGTTAACTGAATTCGGTATGTACTTACGCTGAGATAGTTAGCATTGAAGTAGTCAGAGTGGGGATCTCCATCAACTTTCTCAAGCACAACACGAGAATGATCATCTGAAATAGCCATTGGAAAAGACAGATAATTGTTATATTCAGATGAGGTGCAAGGCACGGAAAGGGAACAGATATCCTTCAATTAACCCCTTCCACCGAATCCTATCCATAGAGTTTCACTATGGTGATTATACATACTGTAGACTTCAAATAAGAGTAGGTATTGTCCTTACTAAAACAAAAGTTGGTTCAAGCATTGAAAAGTCTATACCTGTTAAGCAAATTTTACATTGCATATTAACCATGGGATAAAGTTTTTTAGTGCATGATTTGACGGATGGAAGTCCACTAATGAGTATTGTTGTGTAAACTTGGAAGCTTGGAGATGGTTAAAATTTAACTACAATACCCCCCCCCCCACACCTCTTCTCTCTCTATCCTGCCCCTAACCTCTCTCTCCATCTCTCTCTCCATCTCTTTCTCTCTCTTTCTCTCTCTTTCTTCATACCTAATCATCTTTTCTCTATCTAGAGGCCAAAAAATGGAAATCAAATTACATAGTTGGCATGAAATGCACTTCTTCAAAGTGTGATCTCAATACATGTACATATATCATGCTTTCTCTATTTTCGTCTATCTCTCTACCTCCCTCCCTCCCTCCCTCCCTCCCTCCCTCCCTCCCTCCCTCCCTCCCTCCCTCCCTCCCTCCCTCCCTCCCTCCCTCCCTCCCTCCCTCCCTCCCTCCCTCTCTCCCTCCCTCCCTCCCTCCCTCCCTCCCTCTCTCTCTCTCCCCCTCCCTCCCTCCCTCCCTCCCTCCCTCCCTCCCTCCCTACCTCCCTCCCTCCCTCCCTCCCTCCCTCCATCCCTCCCTCCCTCCATCCCTCCCTCCCTCCCTCTCTCTTCCCCCCTCTCAATAGCTTACATCATACACCCTCAGCTCTGTGTACTCACATGCAATGATATTCCTGAAGCGATTCTTTGGCTTGTTCTTCTCTTTGGAGGCGACTTCCCAGGGACTTTGTTGGTTGACGTTGAGAAGCTATACGTCCATGTACAAAATAATAATTAGAAAATAAATAGTAAGGCATAACAAGATTACAAAAACACAAGTATACATATTCATACATGTAAATGTATTTAATAACTGAATAGTCTGCCTGTGGCTCTCACATGCCAATCAAGTATTCTTCAGACAAACATGTACGGTATTCACTTAGACATGTATACATGTTAATGAATCATTGCTTGGCCCCAAGTGATACAAAAAGGGTAAACAGAAATGTTGTAGAGTGAAAACTGATTGATCACACAAATACGATCTGAAATGTTAATTACATGAATTTACACATATATGCATCAAATTTCTTATCATTTTGACTTGACATGTAGTTTAAAGCCAATCTGCACTAGTTTGGTCAGGGGGGATTAGACCTCCCTGCATGGTCACTGACAGGTGGTTATATATATCTCATCAAATCAGCTCTCAATTAACATAAGAAAAAGGGGATCATGGGAGACCAACAGGCACCGATTAAGCATTGTTTTCTATATAGAGAGCGCAAGTAGCTATAAGTAGTGCAGTGATGCTTTAATTGAAATATATTAAAAGCTACAAACTTTATGTTTACTGTAAAACTAAATGGCCCGAATTCACAAAGCAAGGTTTGAGCTCAGACCGGGTTTGAGCTCAAACCTCCTTTTGTTTCGCCAAACCTCCTTTTGTTATTTACAAACCAGTTGTAAATAACAAAAGGAGGTTTGGCGAAACAAAAGGAGGTTTGGCCTCAAACCTTGGTCTGAGCTCAAACCTTGCTTTGTGAATTCGGGCCAACACCTCTTCATACAACTAACTCTTTATTCCTGAGGTGTGCTTTCTATATTCCATATCTATTTTTACTTTTAAGAGATGCATTGTAATACTCACATTGAACTCATGGGCCAGCTCATTGATGCTACCATTCTTCTTGCTCTTGATGTATTCCTCAAGCTCTGTGGCCAGCACCACTCCTGGAACGGTCACGTTCTGATAGATGTCTCCACTTTCCACCTCCTCTCTAGCTCCTTTGTCGAGATTCCCCTGACTCTTAGATCGGTCTCTATACACTATAAGCGGCTTTTCATCCTTCTTTCCCATTTCCTGCTTTCCGTTGACATCATCCAATGATGCGTTGCTTCCAGCCTTTTCTGTGGCATAGAGGGCGTAAGGCTTTGGCTGCGGTGGAGGCTTGGCTTTGGGTTCCGGTCTTTCTGGACGAACGACAGCGACAGGTTTGCCGTTGGTGTTTTGGGACTGCACCCTTGGTTGGATGGGCGGTTTAGAGGTTGGGACTGTCGCAGCAGGTGGAAGGTCAACTCCTTCATAGGTGTTCTCCTCATATGCCACTCCGTCATATGTGTTGTCATGGAAACCAATCTCTTCATTACTGTATATGACAGCAGACGTACCTAAAATGGAATAAAAAGTCAATGAGAAAATATGCTCACCAAAAAAAGGATGTAAAATGTAAATGGGTTGCTTCTCTGACTTAAATGTATGTAAATCAAACAGTACATTTGCAAAGAAAATTGCACATCTGACTAGATACTTCTTCAATTACCTTGTCGTTCCATGCTATTTTGATGATTACAATTATTTAACTTGATCATAATACTAACAATACAAAACAAATGCCTACCTTCTAATGAAGTGTCTTGGAAGTCAGCTGATGCCTGAAATCGGTCCTCGATGTTTTCTATTTTAGATGGATTATCATTTCTTTGAAAAGAAAAGAAAAAGTTTCAATGCAAACTGTGGAAAGCGAACAATAAGTGACAAGAAGTGAAATTTACGAGAGCTGGTAAATATCAGACTTTTAGAAGAAAAAAATTATCGGTAGAGTAGAGAATTATCAGAATATTGATTTTCCTATTCTGCTTGTTCTTAAAGTCCGTATATCGATAAGTTTTCTTAAAGTCCGTACATCAATAAGTTTCCACTCGCATTGAAAGTATGGTAGTGCCCATACTGGATTAAGATATAAGTACGATACGTGAATGACAGCATAATACATGGTAAATTCGAATGATGACTGAAACATAGAAAATAGTTCACAAACCTTCGTCGTTTGAACACGATAATGACTACAATGATGATAATCAGAATGATCAAAATGGCGCCCACGGCTCCCCCAGCTGCCGGTGCTATAGAACCACCACCAACACCACCAACACCTGGTCCAGTCACTACTGCAGCCGAAACGGTTGATGGACTCGGTGTGGTCGGTGGAACAGGAACTCAATTTGTGATAAAACGAAAGAGAGTATTGAAATCAGACATTATTATTTTCCTTGAAGAAAATGTTCAAACTCAGTTTGCAAATATGTTTCTATTTAACCCCTGTATATGGAAAAAATCTATTCTGTCATCAATAGCAAAGAAAATTTGTGTTTTATTGATCGAAACTTCAATTTTTAGTCATTTTCCTATTTTTAATCGGAATTTGCTCAAACGTTCACTAACCTGTCCCTCTCATATTTCTGTTTCAATTAAGACCAACTTTATATCGTGGTGGACTTCCCCCTTAACAGTTTGAATGCACGCATAACATTGCTTTCAACTTAAAATTGTTTACAGTTAAAAAGCACGCCCGTTTAAGTTAGAAGAAATCTCATTGAACGGTGGCGATTATATTTCATTTTGACGCTTTAAATGAATGTATGAAAAGATGAAAGAAAATATTAAAAAAACCTTTAATAGGGAACCCCGTGGTTCGTCAAACTGGAGAGTACAATTATATTTGCAAAGTGTGTGAATGTTTCGTTGATTTTGTCCCGTTTACTCATAGAGAGCATTTCACATCTATAATGATAAGGCTTTCGCGAGGGTAGCTGTCCAGCAGAAAAGTTGTTGTAGTATTATGAATATATCCCTTGCTTTGAATACAATCGCAGAGACTTTTGAAAAAAAATCATCCTAGAGCAATTCCGAAAGCTTAAAATGTCTGAACATTGCAATGATACATTGTATAGTCCGGACATATATTCTATGGGATAATTATGCCTAAAGGTATAACAAAAAAAATTGCCCTGATTCTTTCGACAGTTCTTGCAATGGTGTTCATAATACAATAATGTTGTTCATTATAATGTTCAAAGCAAGCCTTAGAATTTCGTATGCTTTATTTCATTATCAATGCTATCTCACAACATTCAGAGACAGAGAGAGAGGGGTAGAGAGATAGAAGGATAGGGAGAGAGGCAGAGAGCAAGGGGAGAAGAAGGGGAAGGGAGGGAGCGATTGAGAGATGAAGGGAGGGAGATATGGAGAGGATACCAATTGAGATGAAAGGGCTCACAAGGCAATGCAATGACAATTATTTATAAAAACCTACGAATTATTGTTTCAAATGTCAATGCTGCTCCTTGTTCTCCTTCACCGTTGATACCATCTCGTATCGCTGCAATCTGAACAGAGTACGTTGATCCTGGTTCCAGTCCACTGACGTTATACATGACCATCTCATTAGCATTCTCAGCAGACCTCTTCGATACGGAACGGTCCGTATTGTTCACCATGCTTGGAGGTTGTACTTCTTTAGCCAGCACGACATTGCTACCTGATTGCACGTATATCTTGTATCCAACAATAGGTCCGTCCCCGGTATCAGAGCTAGAGTCCCACTGTCTCCAACTGAAGGCTGCATGGTAGTATCCCAATTCAAGTAGTTCTGGTACTCCATTAAAACTTGGTAAAACTGCAAAGTGTAAAAAACCGACATAGAGAAATTTAGTAAAAAATATAGGACTCATTTATTGTAACTCATTAGTTTTTCCCTTCCCCATTCGCCAACAAAATAAGAGCAAAAAGTAAGCAGGTTTAATATGAATCTATTAATTGAAACTATGAAATCTTGTAACCTTTTTTCCCCTTAATTTTACTACTATTTTATTGCATGGTGTAGATATGGGACAACATCTTTCGCAATTGATATGCAAAATATTTGATACTGTAATAACCAAATATGCATAATAGATAATAACCGGAATAAAACCCGTTCATATTTTTGGATAAAACATGAAAGTAGTTCTATATTTTTTGGAAGGTTTTATGGCTGTTATATATTATCGTTGTTAAAATGCATATTCATATAAAACCTTGTAGAGTAAAACATAGAAACTGTTGCAATGAACTGCAATGGCGATTGCTCACCAAAGAAATCTCTTGGAGGAAGCCTTACGAAAGCAAACTCTGAGAAATTCTCAGGCAACCCGATGAAGCAGTAAATGGGTTCTTCTGGCCCCGTATACAAGTGAATAAATGAATTATTGAGGGTTGTTTCTGATGTATCAGACATATTGCGAGTTATCCAAAGTTCCGTAGAAAGCGTTCCTACAGCTGCCTTTACATAATGAGAGGAAAGATGTTGTTCTGGTGACGCTGTGAAGAAACAGGAGAAGATCGCTACTCCTGGATTGGTCTTTTCCAAGCTCGTCTCAAAACGATCTAATTTTGGTAAAAGAGCACAACAGCATATTGAAACTTGGATGACAGTTCAACAAACAGGCAGAGAGGAAGAGAGGAAGAGGGTTATTGTACAAGGGAACGACACAATTTAAACACTTTGAACAAAAATATACTTTAGGGCAATGTCCCTACCCCACTCTATAGCAGGCCGATAGCAGGTATAAACCACTTTCGGACTTTATAACACCATGAATTAATACATTCAAAACTTTATGCACAAGGCTATTGAGATTTATGTACTTTAATTTATCAAGTCTTTTGCGATCATCCTGACATATGAGGGCTAAAGTGGGTTGGCAAGCTTCAAATCAAAAAGTTTTTCTTTGATTCACTGCTTGAATGATATAAACAGCTCAGAAATAATACTGAATGTATTTTTTTATATCAATGAAATGTATATAATATGGAAGAATCGAATCATGCTGAATTTTCGTAATATTATTTTTAGGACACTTGGCAGGAGCATGTATTCAATCCTAGCTACCTGTTTGGCATTGATCCCCGGTCCATCTTGGATGACAGGTGGATGAAGAACAATTACCAGTCAAAAAGTTACAATCCTCAACACCACCAGAACAATGACATGTCTTCGAACAAGAGCTGAAACATCCTGAAACTAAACAAGATACATAAATTGTCTAAGGAGGAAATTCCATCTTCCATAAAACTAGAATTTAAATTGAAATAAAGGAAGGAATATCGCATAATATTAGTGAGTTTATGAGAATAAACAGATACCAACTGTTCAGGTATAATATCATAAAGCCCTTTACAGGTCTTTTAAATAGTTAATCATAATAGTGAACAAGTTTAGCAACGGGTATTAAGAGCTCTTTGGTCACCTAGAGATGGTGATGATGTCATATCAATGTATTTCAATAATTGTCAGAAAATAAACTAAGAAATGGGTTTGATCAATTTATATATATTGATAAAATATTAGGGACTTTCATGCGAGCATTCGTTTGTTAGCAAATCGTTGTTTTTCAATTACAAATAATAATAATACATTTATAATAATAATAATAATAATTCATTTATAGTAATAATTATAATAATACATTTTTAATAATAATGATAATAATAATATTACATTTATAGTAATAATGGTTATAATACATTTATAATAATAACAATAATAATACATTTATAGAGCGCAAAAACTATCCACTGCGCTACAAGATCACTAAGAATACTCTTACATGTCATACAGTGGGATGGAAACTCAACAGAGTCAGAAACATATCCCAAGTCGCATCGCCCTTCAACCTCGTCACAGTATCCAGAATCCTTATCGCATGCTGTGCCATTCATACAATTGCATTTATGTGTACAGTTAGACCCGAAGTATCCTTTTGCGCACT
This sequence comes from Strongylocentrotus droebachiensis, assembly GCA_035222895.1. Taxonomy (NCBI): domain Eukaryota; kingdom Metazoa; phylum Echinodermata; class Echinoidea; order Camarodonta; family Strongylocentrotidae; genus Strongylocentrotus; species Strongylocentrotus droebachiensis. The sequence goes on along the minus strand of JAVYIG010002908.1, from coordinate 183,898 downwards.
GAGTAGGAACTGAAATGAGGAAATATATTTATACAAGAATTATAATAATTCTTATAATAATAACAATTAAAAAACATAAGTCACGGGCAGTAGAGTTAGGAAAAGAACCTTTTTGTAATATGCGTACTTATTTACTTTGTCTACTCATTTCGGTCATTATAACAGAATGAAGGTAACGTGCATTTTTATTCCGTAAATCTCGTGTCGGTTTACCGTTCACAAAGTGGTGGATAAAATACAAAGAACTTCTTGTTTTCTAGAGTCGGAGTGAAATCGCTACATAGGAATATTCTTTAAATATTGCATTGATAGAACTAGTCAACAGGCAAGTCTAAATCTTTTTTCCGGGTCTTTCTTTTGTTACAAGGAAATTTAAATCAGCATTGTTATGGACCGTCGTATGCCATTTTCAAGTAAAGTAAATGATTAAACCTTGACATGCTGGTCCAGACCATCCTTGCGAGCAGTCTCCGGGACATTCCCCAGTGAAGTCATCACAATCTGCTCCATCAGTGCAGTGACATTCTTGAAGACAATCAGCTCCAAACATACCAACTGAACATGCTTTAAAAATAAATGAGGTATATGTAGGCTCGTTAAAATACTGTTTAATACATTTGCTCCCCAGAACATGTACCCGTTCTGAAATCCTGAGAATCCGTTTGCATATAAATACCCTCTATTTATGATTATATAAACATGTTGAGGTATTACCAAAAATATCTCCCAAGTATAATCCATCTTAGACAAATTCAGGGTAAGGATTTAATTTGAACCGTACAAAATGTATAGAACACAAAGTTAAAATATAAAAACATTATTCAAAGGTTTCTGATTTCTTCCAAATGTTAGTCATGATATGACTAGTAAGATTAAGCACTTACTTTCATTGCAGTAGATTCCTGTATATCCAGCTAAACAGGTACATCCATAAGGATCAGGTAGACAGATCTGACTTCCAGCACACTTGTCCAGATGCTGACTGGTACCACATTCAAACTCACAGTCCCAGCCAAACTTATGTATCCCGCACGCTGCATGAAAATATAAATATATTTTTACATAAATCACATGTTCTAAAAAGGTCCTTCATCCAATTTTTCCCTGTTTTTTTTTCTTTTTTAGTGTCTACTTTTAAAATCCTGTCGGTAGACATTAAACGCAAGTGATTCAACAATTTAAATACTAATACACATCGAAATCAAATATATGTTATAATATGATATTAAACAAATCTAATACAAATTAAATGTTATGTAAAATGAGAAAAGAATAGCATGTAATATCCAAACCTATAACAATCATTCAAGACTGTCCAAAATCCCAAGCAATGATATTTTTATTTATTCTTGTTTTGATTGGAAAAAAATCTGTTTTGAGTCCTTATAATCATTGGCAAATAAACATTGAATTAAACTAATAGTTACTTTATGGAAACAAAACAAATTAAAACAGTTCTTTTTCTTACGAAGGTTATATAATTATGTACGTAATAAAATAATAATTGTTTCATTATTATTACTAGTATTAGTTATTATGTTTATCATAACTATTACTGTTATTGTTATTGTCACTATTATTGTTTATATTTTTATCATCGTCATCATTACCATCATCATTAGTCTTCTTCCTCTTTTCTGTTTCTTTTTCTTTTCCTTTCCTTCGTCTCCTTCTTATTCTCCCTGTCATTTTCATTTGTATTGTTGTTGTTATTATTTGGAATTACCATTTGGATGATGGGTATCTAATTGAAAAGATTCATTAAGGCAAAGAATGTGTTGGACATAGAAGGAAAAAAAAGATCCTTGACTAGTGGAATAATTTCTTCAGGGACTTGTTGATTTTACCTCGGAGGCAGTTCTTTCCAGCATGGCCAGGAGGACATATGCATGTTCCTGAGAGTTCGTGGCATACACCTCCATTATAACAACTGTCGCACAAACGATCGCATGATGGTGGATTCCATCTTCCATAAGGGCATTCTGTTAATATGATAAAATATGAACAACTATAATGAATAGCCCACATGGGCGTTAATCCCTGGAGATGGGTGGTACACCCCCAATCCCCCCCCCCCCCCCACACACACACACTCCTCGGAATGAATTTAGGCCACTGATTTTCGAAAACAGGTAGCTTAATGAAATGAAGTGCCACGAAAAGACGAGTTCGGAACCTGAAATGCATAGTGGTTGAAAATCTTAGCTTAATTGCAAAGAAGTAGATCTAAACACACGATTTTGGGAAATCATAACTTGATCGCAAAAAGGTAGAACCAAAGTACACAATAAATGCAAATGCTTATTTCATTGTAAAAAGTAAGAACCACACCATTAGGACATGAAGCTCCCATATGCAAAATTCCTCGATTGGGATTAATAATGCAGAAGCTGTCGTTCAATTTTTGAACTTAAAACTGTATATTCATTGATATTCTTATTAACCAAAATACTTCCGATCGATTCGATTTGTTTTTTGTTGATTTGTGTTCTTTTACATTTAAATGACTATCTACTGATATGATGAAGTTTATCAGAGCTTAGGGTAAAACCAAATTTATTTTGAAGTTCCTTGTGAATTTAAATCTTTGCGACCGATATGAAGTGATATATTTTCGATATGTAAAGGAAAGAAAATCAAACCCTTTACGATGAGTCTTATGAAGCTGAATTGATGATGTTCCAACGTTCCATCCATGTACGTCACATACACACCGGCGTCTGAGACAGTTGCAGATTGAATTGTGTGTGATAGACTGTCAGAACTCATTACAATGAGTGAATTAGCCCAGTCTACATCAGTGAATTTCCGCCAGCTTATCCCTTTTTCTCCTACCATCCCTGTCGTGCTCATCACACTGAGTGTGATATTATCTCCAATGTGTATTGTCTTTGTAAAACGACCATCAACGGGTTGCAAATGACCTATGAAAACAAACAAAAAACAAAGAAATAAGTAATTAAAATTCGACATCATCTCACATTTCAATCATATTTGTTCTGATTCATTGAAAAATATCGCCATCCTTTCATATTCTTTCTCTTTCTGTCCCTCTCACTCAATTTTTCCCCCGTAATTTTTTTTTATTGTCATTGGCTAACAATTCTTAAAAAATAACAGTAGGGAATAGCATTTTGTTAATAATTTATGGTATTTTTAGGAGTGTTTTGAGTTTCAACGTATTCAGAACATTTCCTGTTCAAAAGTATTTACATTTTTAATAGTTCACTGTTTGTTGTTGTATATGAACGTTAATACATATGTGTAATCCTATACACGTACGGGTAGAAAGAAGAATGCCAAGAGGAACAGATGTCATTCTACTGGCTGTCACTGAAGAACATTCGAAAAATCCCAAGCCATTGAGAGTAGCTAGAGTCTGCTTTAATAATACAGATGATACTCTATCGCTGTCTCCTGGAGTTGTGTAACTATCGGCAGTTATAGACTCGGTCAGACGGACGAGTCTTCTGGTGGAGAATGCGAGAATCTCTTCATTCTCTGAGCCGAGTAGACAGACAAATGAAGCATTCACCAGACCTCCTCCGTAGGGTGACGTAGTAGCTGTCATTAGACGTAAGGGAAGGATCGGGCGTGGACCTAAGAGAAAATCATTATATTTTTCAAGTAATTAAGTCAGGTATTAAGTAAGGGGAAATATACACAACGGTGATAAGGCAATGATCACAGTCATCAACCTTACAGTTCCAACTCATGATAACATTTAGTAATTGTTGTTATAAAGTACAAAGCAATTTTCAGACATACATTTACTTCTACTTCTAGAACTAATGGTATAAAAATGTATGGATAACTTAATCTAAATGATACATGATACTTTATGAATTCACGTTTTCCCTGGGTTATCAATTGCAGATATAGCCTACATAACTACAAATGTTTAATAGGCAGATTATATATTACAAATGATAAATGTCTCCCATTTTTGTCTTAAAACAACGGTACAAGCATGGATACAATAGGATATTCTGTTTAAAGTGGAAACCAACTATGGCTCTAAAACAGTGGTTACAAAATATTATAATTTCATCAATCGATAAAAAAAAATTGTTTGCGGCATTTACAATTTAATGTTATAAGGTGGAACGAGCATCATTGAGCATGGACTATCAGAAACGAGTATATTGCTAATATGAATTTAATGCAATACTCACTCGGAGGTTTTTCACATGCGAACCTGAGGTAGGATGTACATCGTCGTTTTTTCCATCCATTATCAACCTGCTGATGAACACATCTTTCATTCTGAAATAGGGTTGCATCACCATTCGACCAAGCAGAAAATCTGGAACGGTAAAATATGTTCCAAACAGCAACGTATTATCCCAGTGTTAATAACATAAATGCTTACCTTAAAGGGCATAATCATGAAAGGTTGAAAGCGATATGTCAGCGGTTTGATTCGAGCTTTAGTTAAAATGTATATTAGTTAAAATGTAAATATCAATAATTTTTTTATTATTGTAAATCATGATCAAGGCTTGCATTTTAGGCTCCATGGAATCCGCATAAAAGAAAACATGAAAAAAGACAAATTTATTATTTTCAATTGTTCGGGGGGGGGGGGAGGGTGCCATCAATCAATTGGAAAACCCATCCTAAGCTTGATAGATATCAGCTTTTATCTCAGATAATCATGTTATTAAAGTGACATAATAGTTTCTACCTATTGAATTCTGTCTGCAACATGATATGATTACAGTTTGTCATGAGTAGGGTATGTAAGATATTGTTGTGTATGTGTATAAACAATACAGTTAACACATACCCATTATTGTTGAGTGTAGTTCCATCAATCCATTGAAACGTTCCCTCTTGATTAATATCATCGAGTCCAAACCAATACGAGTTACCTTCAGCCAGATTCATGAGATGCAGCTTGTCAATGCGTCGAGAGAATAAATCAGAAAGATAAAATTACCGATGATTATTTATAATGTGCCATGATCGTGATAGTGTGATAACTTTATGAATAAGTCTATAGTATATGGCATCATTGAAAGTTGAACTAGTTCAAATAAGATATAATTTCGTTTCCTAATAATTTGCTCATCACAATAATATCATGCTACTCTATAACCCTTTCCTGATTGTTTTTACATAACCTAACAGATTCTGTATTTCTCTTTGAATACATTACTTTCATTGTTTCTATTTTCTATTCTTGCTCACACAATTGCTAGATTAGAGCCCATTTAACATTTTATTGCGATTTATTTATACGTTACATACTTGTAATTAAACTTTTCAATATGATTATAAAGTCTTACATAGATTTCTTCTGTTTTAGGCTGGGCAAGATCACCTCCTTGAGCCTGGCAGAACCTTCTACCAAACGAGTATGACGTCATCGAGGATTGAGAGATATAGTACAGGGTTCCATCAAAGCGACTCCACTCATTTTCAGGAACATCTATATATTGAGTATAAAAAGGCGATTGCCATTAATAGATGCCCATCGTGTAAGAATACAGGAAGAAGAGAGAATTTTAAACCATTACGTGTCATTGCATTCATCATAGTCAAACTAATACAACACGTTACTAAAGATAAGCAGATCATAGATTCACTCTCCGGCATGGTACTTTCATCTACATTGCTATGAATGCGATGAATATCAAATTATTATGAAGAAAAAGAATCTACTTCCAAATAATTTGGGTATCATTAATCCTGCTTTAAACTGTAGCTCCAAGCGCTCAGTGTATTCAATAGAAAAATCCTACCAAATACCCACTTACTACACGTGGGCCGAGAGTGGCAAAAGTAAATTAATGTCTTGCCAAAGGACGTTAACGATGCAGGAGGGATTATTATCCTGGGAGCATGTAGGATACAACTTTTGAAAGGTTGTGAAATGCGGAAAAAAAATTGTAATAAAAACCAACTCGCTTTGCATCCTCGCACAATTATTTATTGTCATGATCTCGTAATTTTAATGACTTAATACATTATAAAATCGATAAAATTTTAGCGCTTGCAAGGGGTTAAAACTTTTGATGAAATCTCTCTTAGCTTTGCTCTCTAGCTTATACGTTTCATCGAGATCTTTGCGACCTTTGCGATGATGCAAATCCCTAGCCACTAGATAGACGTATACTTTGGTGACTTATCCACGAGGGCAAAAAAAATGCACAAGGGGAAAATTGAAATGCTTGAGTCTGCTCCAGGTCGACAACAGTGGTAAGTGCCACATTTTTACCGAATAGAACTCTAAGCAATTTGAAATAAAGCAAACAATTTTTTCGTTAATGAAACGGAAACGATCATACATAATCTAGTGACTTACCCTGATAGCGTTCACATATGAAGGATCGTTTTTCATTGCATGGTACATCAGCCCATCCCATGTTTGAATTAGAAGGTTGTAGAGAGGCACAATTTTCATTATTTCCGCCGTTAGGTTCAGCATACTTCCATGAAGAATACCTGTGTGTATAATAATAATACGTCTATAAGTATAACCTATAATAATATTCTCCCCCAATCGAAATGCAAGTTCCCCCTCAATACTTTTCAATGCAACTCGAGAACAAAATCAAGAATTTAATGTTTTCGAAAAGCAGAAAATGAACTGCTCTCTTATCATATTTTGATTGATTATTTCAAACTATTAATTATTAATTCTTGATTTTTTTAAAAAAAATTGCACTTGGACATGTACACAAGATGAAAATAATGTTTCAAATTACACACACCCTCAATTGCATTAAGAGATGCAAAACACAGCTATTTTTAGTCATGACTGCAATAATTTCAATATAAAACATAATCTGATTAATTAAGGTTACGCTTACCCAGCCTTTTAGAAAAACGGATTTCATAAATAATTAATAATGTTTAGGTTACATTGAATAATGTCCGCGGAATTTTTAATTTTCTTACTGTTTTGTTAGGTTCATTATTTAACCTACAAAAATGAGATGGACATTTTAAAAAGTATATCATTAAAGAGTAATATTTCGAGCTTGCCATTCATTTCAAAGTAGACACAATTAAGTTTGCATTCTATATGTATTGAACCTACTGTAAAGGTGTTCCGTCGATCCAAGTAAATGTGCCTTCAATTGCTTGATCAGTCAAACCAAAAAATACATAGGAACTTAATCCCGAATATTCTGAACTCCTGACATGAAGAAAGGTCTGTTGGGAAGGGAAAAATGTCATCTCATAAACCTCGTTTGTTTTTCATGTTTTCATATTTGCACGGCTAGAAAGTAATTCGTGTCGATTGTATAATTAAAGTTAAACAAAGCATAGGTTAATCGCCTGCAATGAACCCGGAAGGCGATAACTAAAGAATTCATTTTGACCCTCAGTATATTGTATTTGAAGTGGTAATTGTTCGTTCGTTGGAAGATGCTTGATGCTTCTTTGACAAGACTGTTCACGGTTACGGTACTGTCAATACAAACAATTATAAGAAGTAATATGTGTAATATATCCATCAAACTATTCACAATTCTGAACAAAAGAACGGATCGAGTTTCTTTATATAACGGTATAAACATGAATGAAATAGCGGCGTCATCAGAGAATAGTCTGTTTTGAAATATATTGGAAAGCTTCAAAGCTAAGGATTGTGACAGTGTTTACATAATTGTTATTCGCGAGGAATCTGTTGGCCTGCTTCGTCACATATACGTCTTCCAATCGTGTTATATACAAATATTTGTTTCCAATATACCACAGCGACAGACCGGCACAATACCTATGTAAAATTCCCAGTTATGAAATAAATTACTCATGTAACAACAACAAGTACATAATGATAGGTTTCATGAAAACAACATTTTGGATATCAATAGCTGAAAGAAAGAAGTATACTTGAACATACGTTGATATCGTGTGATTTGATGAGTGCCAAATCCGCCCCATGATTCTGACAATAGGTCCGTGCATCTGAGAAAGACCGAGCTAGCCATGAAGGTGAGATGAAATAATCTAGACCTCCAAATGATGCTTCACTGCTTCCATCAAATACTATAATAAAGCAGAATTTCTATATGAAAGTGCATGGTGATGAAAAAGATTGTGATATTAATTGCGTCAGCTTTTATCTGCCCACTGGAGGCATTCCTATGATTCTAAAGAGCCCAGTGTAGGCCTATCATTCGACAATAAACTTATACTATTATAAAAGGGGCAAGAAATAATTTTTGTGCTCCAAATATTTCTGAAAACAGAGAAAGATTGCATTTGTTGTCATTTCTTATAGCTGAATTATTCATCCACTATCTGAATTGTATATTGTAGTATTATTTTGTAATGATAACGGATTTCGTTTAAGGAGTAGCGCAATATTCAAAATATATGAAAAGTATTTCAGAATTCTGCTTGTACGAAACATGCTTTAGCGACAAATGATCTTCGGTAGATTTCTTATATTAAACGAATACCAAACTTCAGCCCTTCATCCTGATGCTAACTCCGTAAGATCCCAAGACAATACGTTTGTTGAAGCCCGGAGCAAATGTCGCAAGAACACAATTAATATTGAACCATCATAATTCATACCTCGTGTACGCTCACAAATGTACGGCGAATATAGCCGTGGATCCTTTTCATACCATGATGGGCCATGACGTAGACTAAGACAACCCCAGGAGTCAATATTATTTGGTTCCGTGGTAGTATACCAATCATTATACCTTGGAGGAAAAAGCTAACAAATTAGTTTCACATTATGATCATTATAATATTAAGTATCATGATTATTATTAATAATAATATCAAGAGTAGTAGTAGCATTGTTATTATTATCATCAATATTATTATCATTATTATCATTATCCTTTTTATCATCATCATCATCATCATTAAGATCATTTTTTATCATTATTGTAATTATCATTATCATTTCATTTTCGTGTAATATTGAGATTAAACATGGAGGCATTGATATCAATCATTAAAGAAAAACTTGAGTTCTGGTAAAAAAAAAAAAAAAAAAAACGAATTCGCACAGAATCAAACGAAACTTACACTGAATGTTCAAGATTACAAATAAATGTTATGTGCCAAACAAGTTTGGAAGAAAATGTATACTGGCTGAGTAATGAGCATAGAAAGATAAGGAAATCAAGGTAAGCTAGCCCCGACACCATTAGTCCCATATACATCTTTCTGTGTCAGTGCTTGTTACTGTACCAAGACTGGGCCAGATTTATTATGATTTTGATGACGCCAGAACCTTGCAGTGCACATGAATACTTACATGCTACATGATCAACCTCTTCTGGTCCATTCCACACCTTTCCTTTCACAATGCAATCGCCTTTCGAGAACTCAATTTTATCTTAAAATGAATTTGAATTCAAATCTTAATTCACATTATCCCCTCCCCCTCAGCTTCGAGTATGATACAGAAATACTGTAAGTATGTAGCAGGTAAAGATTAAGTAGTGCTGAAATCTGTTCGTAACTTCATGCTCTCGTATTGTTGAGCCACGCTTTTTATATTCCATCTTCTAGAAATCCAATTTAAACATAGATATTACAAAGTATGCTAATGAATACTCTTTAATAGACACTGGATACATTTAAATGACAAGTGTTTTGAGGAGAATTATAAGTACAGATTACATCTAGACATGCATAGCGATTCATCAAAATGTAATCTTTAATCTTGACTGATCTTGACAGAGGAATCATATTATGAATCACATACTGGAGTGTAGTACCATCCAGCCAGGTGAAAGGTTCCCTGCCACTCTTTTGTAGCCCGAACCAGTAACAAAAATTTGTATCACGCGGATCAAATGGAGGTAGTAGCTCTTTGAGATATGTCTGTATTAAAAGCAAAATAAAGAAGAAACATTTGATTTTTTTCATTGAATAACTAAGACACAATGAGCCCTCGTAAGGTCAATCGATCTATATTTTAAAGATGATTTTACGACTCACATTCGTTGAAAGGGAAATTCAACATTTAAAGTAAATTAGCTATAAAGATATACAAATTATGAACATGGCGTAACAGATACAAATTTGCATTAACATGAGTCTATGGTAACTCATTTTCAAAAGTCAAGATTACTTCTACGTTGGTAGATTAATTATCTCAATAAGATGAACTATTTGTCTATACACAGTATTTTTGAATTGATGTGATTGACCAGGCTTTGCAGGATTTTTTGTTCTGGGGGGCATGGACCCAAATCCATTCATTTTCAGGTTTAATTTCAAGTATGTTTTTGTTTTGCTGATTTATGCCATTTGGTTTCTCGTAAAATAGTTCATTTTATAATTATGTGCACTGTAGTTTAATAGTTGTTAAAAAGATGCCCACGATGAACAAAGCGTGACCGACATACGAACCTCACATGAGACTAACATAGCCCAAAGCCCAGATTCGGACTCGTAGGTTTTTAGACAACTTGGTTAGGGTTCAGTGGACTGATTGCATAACATTTGATAGCTATCCTCATAATACTCCTCTGTTTTGTTGGTCTCGTGGGATTTCTGTCTTGTGGACCTTTTGGAATTTTTCGAACTTTTGTATAATTCCATAAGCATTTCTTCTTCTTGTTCTTCTTTTTTTTTCAGGAAATGAAGCATCCTTACGTATTTCTTGTTGTCGGTCTCAAAATAATACATTTTATATCTCGGTATTGCAGACTCTGTTGATCTATTGGGGGTTCTTAAAGGTAATACAACGTTTTGGTATGGGGTCATGAATTTGGTTCAAATGAACATATTGGAAGCATAATAATAATAATTACAGTGCTTATATAGCGCCTAACACTTACTTTGTCAGAAGTCTCTAAGCGCTCTACAGTAATGCAGCATAATATGCAGCATATGCGACCCTACAATATTCATTGATCGTTGTCGCGGTTGAAATCGAGTATAAAATTATGAAATTGTAAATAATAAACTCTTTATGTTGTATAGCTCCCTCTCAAGGTCAAGAGAGTAATTAAACTATAAACCAATGTTTCTTGACTAAAATCGACCGATTAGCTATTCCCGTTTGGAAATTATATATCACAACTACATATTCTGAGATTTTCATGGTCGCAACTACCATCATACGACCGTAGACGCTAATTGAAATGTATATCAAAATTTACCGGGAGCACCGGTAAATTTTTATATTCAATTTTTCTCAAAAGCAAAAGTGTTTTAGGGGCTAAATTTTCTACTGCTTATATTACATCCACAGGGGTATCCAAGTACATTAAAATTGTAAAGAATCACTATCCACCCATTTTCAACATTTCCCAAAACTTTGTAATACCTTTAATATACTATAAGCAAATGGACAGAGTAACATTTATTGGACTATTTTCTTTGAAAAACATCAGGTATAGACTTACACTAATATTGGCTGTTTTGATCATAGCCAAATCACCGCCATAGCCCCGACAAGTTTCCATTGCATTTTCCACCGTCGCTTGTTGTAGCATTATAAGATATTGAGATTCACCGAACTCATGCCAAGGACACCCTACATCTGTTTGCAGAGTATTAAATGACACATTTGTTTGCGTTTATAGTGATTAAAAATCTTAGCTTTAATTTCTTACAATGCAAAATTATTTGAATTTATTCTTTGAGAGAGTTCGTTTAATTCATGTCCTTGGTGTAGAGGAAGCGAAATGAAAGCTGCTTATATCCAAAATGCGTAACTCCACTGCTCTGATGCAGTCATATACGTACAAGGCGGGTGGGGGGGGGGGGGTCCATCATTCAGGTAGCGACTAAATATTATTCGTGCAGCAAGGTGTCCGAATATACTATTTTTATGCGAATTTTCGCTCGCTCGATTGGCTGGCTTGCAAAATAGATTAAAACATGCTTCTTCTTGGCATGTTTCGAAGACGCTTTGATATTTTTACTACTGTACAATGAAAGTGTCTATTTTTTTGCACGCTTCGCTTTAAGTGCAGTTATGTATATAGATTTGGGTAGGCTGGGGAAGGGGCGCCATGACGGATTGCTTGCTTCTAGAAACGCCACTGCACAGTAATGTCAGTAGACAGTACCAGTAAGTGTGCTGCTGTTATTCATTCACTACCTGTAGTCTTTTTGTTGCCAATAACCTCGAGGAATGACTGTTTCAATGAATTTTAAGCCCTAAGTCTAGCCTTTTGACACATGATTGAAGTCGGAAAATTACCGCGCAGCAACCAAATATACTTCGCCCTATATACTGATTGCATATAAAAACGTGATCACAAGTATGAATAGTTGTTAGATGGTTATTAAAAAACGCATTGAATTAGGAATACACATTTGATATTTAAGTTCGCATCCTCTTATCTCTTTTGATGGAGTCAGCTTCCTTGTAGTCGGCAAGGCAAGCAACTTGTGTGTATTCATGGAAAAGCCCCTTTCAATGATTGATCACATCACCAAAACCGGTCAGTTCGCATGCATTTGCAAAGACCATGTCATGGCCATCCAGATTCGCCAATATCACAATAAAAGATCTGATGAATGTATGGTTCATGATTTGATTATGTATCATGTAGGTAATTGTGAGTCACTGTTTGATAGACTGTTTTAAGGATTTTAGCCGGGTTCAGATAATTCAAAACACAGCAGCGGGTTGATGGTGGGTGCTTGTCAAGAGACTCGACTACAATTCATATCAAACTCCACTGGTTTTTTAAATAGTTTTAACCACGTTGAATTGATTTGAAAATTATTCTAAGTAGACTTTACACTGTGATAAAAGTAAGCTATCTGATTCTTTGTTCGGCTCTTATCATTTGTAATCAATTATGGATAGTTATAGAGGTAGGAGCCCGTCTAGAGTAGGGTTGATAACTGACGATCCTCCAAATAGTGTATTGAAAACTTACATGCGTCTGACCGTTATTTAGGAAAAGAATGGTTTTCTGAAACAAATGTTTTGATATCACCTGTAGAATTATCTATTCGTCATTATAATCATTATTATTATTTTTACTATTATTATTAATATTATTAACCATCATAACGTATCATTGGTTTCATTATTTTTTGTGTTCATTATTGATTATTTAGGATTGTTGCATTGGGTTTTTCTCTCTCTCTCTCTCTCTCACTCTATATCTCTCTGTTTCCGATGTTACTAAGAAAAGAAATTAAAACGATATCACGCGCTGTAGATAAAAAAAATGGGCAAAAAATGTTAGTTGAATTTCGATTGTAAACATTTTGTATCAAAAACAATCTGCAATAACGATCTAGAATAAAATAGCACAATGATATCTTTCATGCTCATTTAGAGCTAGACTAAACATGATGAATATATTAAACGACTTGAAATACATACTGATAGGTATTTGGCAGATATGTCGTCTAAGTGATGTGCATGATACTCGGTTCCATCGTCCATGTATTGGGTCAGTGAGGCTCAAACGAGACCTCATCACAGCACAGTAAGGTGATGGATCGCCATATAGAGGAGAATCCCAGTTAGTATACCTTGAAAGTGATTAATATCAAATAGGATTAACAATACAACTTATATTTATGCACATCTTAATTTCCACAGAAGCACTGAAGGTATAAATGAGACACAGCTCTACAACATCGCGACTCAAGCGTCTTTGGAAAAAAGTACATTGAATCTTTTGGTAAATTAATATGTGTCTATGACTAAAATTGTTAGGGCATTGAAATGTTAGTTTTTAGCATCTTACTCAGAGTTTTTCATTCATTCGTTGAAATACTTGTGAGTTTAGATCAAGTATTTATTTGTAAACTATGGTAGCATGAGAAACAATTGATAACAGATTAATAATAATGATACCAAATTTGTTTAGTGAAGAAAACCTAATTTCATTTTTTTCTTTGGGATACAAAAAGGCATGGTTCACATAGGTGATTTAGTTGCGTGACACTCCTTCAGCCTTCTACATAAATTTGGCTTTCAACAATAATTGTACATTAGCCATTTGAAATTTGTGAGACGTGACTTAAATCAATTTATCATGCAAAAAGGGAAGATTCTGCATGACTCAGAAAAATCTAGAATATAAAGATTTGGTCAAAATGGAATTCATTTGCAATAGTTAAAAGATTAATGAAGTTTTATGACATAGATGACAAAGCTTTAAGGTTTCACATTAATTTTCTCATTTAACTGCAGAGTCGGTCTTTATCATGTTTTCTTTGTTTAAATTTGTTAGGGTGAAAAGTGCCTAGCACCTTCCTTTTTAAACGGCTAGTGCACCTTTCCCTGCTCGTATGCCTATCATTCTACCTACTGACATATATAATCCGATAATGAATAAATCATTAAGGGATAAAAACGAATTAAAAAAAAGTAATTACATTAAGTCACGATGATAGTTGATACGTACCCACGGTCCGTTCCATCAATCCATCTGTATATACCATCCTTATCCATGTCTTTTAAGCCGATGTAATAGTGACCTGCATTAGAACCTGTTGATAATTTCCCGGCTATGAAATCCTGTTTATGTTATAAATATAGTATGAATTTGGATGTTTACATCAATGTGGCATAAGCCCCATTCCCGTTATTACTCAAAAGCTAACGATGATTATGCCAAGTGAGTACTTCGGTTATAGTATTAGAATTACATGTAAGCTATAATTTGCACTTGTTTTAGTCAAACAATTAAGAGTAATATTTTATATACAAATGAGAAAATAACATATTTGGCGCTGTTTTCTTTTCTTTGTCCACCGGAGAAATTCAGGGAAGACAATTTTTGTTATGTGTATATTTTTTTGGCAAATGAACAAAAGTATATAAGACAGCCCATAATAATTATCTACCAGTTTCATTTGATGATCTCTGTCTTTCATTTCATTTGTTCGGTATTACCAGAACATTTTGTGTCATAATTATATCTGATATAGATTTAAATAAAACAGTTTATAATTACTGTCTTTTGAAATAGTAGGGTTATAATCGAACTCTGAGAAATTGAATACATTCATTTTTATTTTGACCATTCTTAAACGCCTTAATACACATTAATACACCTTTTCCGGTTTTCTCCTGGTTTATTTTAGGTTGTCACGTGACCAGTGATCAATGGTTTGAATTGAATTGAATTGAATTGATATCTTTATTTATACACGGTTAAAAAAGCCCAAACAGTTAAAAGACTGATTTCCATTGGGGCCGTGTGAAACAATGTAAATACATCGAATGAACATAGAAATGATAATGGTACATCAAATGACATATTTAAAACAAACAAGAAATAATCAAGATAAATATCTAAAAAGATAACGATAGAATAGTACTGCCGAAAACGTATATTTATATGAATAACAATATAGGTTCGTTTATAGTAAGATACTTTGCGCTATAGTCCGAACTAAACTGAACTATACGTATTAGATATTTCTCATTGTCGCTATTCATCAATAATTGAAAATCATGAGCATCAGAAGTAGGCCCATTAGTGCAAAATTTAGTCGGAGAAAGTAGGGTTTTATATTTTGATATTCCTTCAGATGAAATGAAGAGTAGGCCTAGAGCTTTAAGGTTATTCCTACATGATATTGGGAAGGGCAGAACGGGAGGAATCAAGCCAATTGAAATTTCATAACCATCTAGGTTACAATGGGAATGTTCCAAGAATTTTCTGAATATATCAACATCGGAGATTGGAAGTAACTTTCTTCAACCACTATACAGTGTGAGTCAAAAAAAACTTTACAGCTAGAAAAATGCTAATAATTTTAAGAATCATTTATGAAAAGTAAATTATTATACACCATATGAAAGAGTGTTTCATCCCAAATCGTTTGGTACCATTTTGGGTGGTATGTGTTCACGCTTGGATAAATAGGAGGCATTGTTTGCGAGAGTGCAAAAATCGACTTGCGCCAAATAATGCTTATGTGATGTTTGAATAAAACAATTGGGATTTCGGTATTAATTCGGTCTTTGCAGATCCAAATAACATCCCTACCAAAATTAATCATGTCACACATATCAAAACACACACAGAGTCACACTCAATAAGTCACACAAACACACGCACACACTCGCGTAGCAAATTTAGATGTGACAGTTTGGATCGGCCTTCTTGGAAATGGAAGTCTTCTTGGACCCT
Organism: Strongylocentrotus droebachiensis; assembly: GCA_035222895.1. Lineage (NCBI taxonomy): Eukaryota > Metazoa > Echinodermata > Echinoidea > Camarodonta > Strongylocentrotidae > Strongylocentrotus > Strongylocentrotus droebachiensis. Next base: position 167,840 of record JAVYIG010002908.1, on the reverse strand, counting down.
TCTTCTTTGAACAGACAGTGAATGGGGAGCGCTATCTAAGAATGATAGGTGATCAGGTTGTCCCGGCTCTGGATCAGATGGCACGATTTAGGCGTCAGAGAAACGGTCCTTTCAGGCACCTTTGGTGGGCACAAGATGGTGCCCCTGCTCACAGGACAAGGATTGTGATGACCAGGTTGGGAGAACTCTTCGGGAACAGGATCATCGCTCTGAACGAACCTGTGGAGTGGCCACGTCGATCCCCGGACCTAACACCGCTTGGTTTTTTCGTCTGGGGTTACCTCAAGTCTCGGGTGTACCAGAGCCCACCTGCGAACCTCAACGACCTACGAGAGAGGATCAGGATTGAGAGCGAAGCACTTGGGAGAGACAGGCGCATGCTTCGTCGAGTGTTTCAGGAGATGCTCCATCGCGCTAGAAAGTGCATCGAAAGGGACGGAGGTCATGTCGAGGAGTAGATGAACGGACAGTTACTTGCTGGTCACAAATGAAGCTTCAAAGGATCCATGATGATAAGCATTTGAATTAACATTATCATCATAATTATGATGATCGTTAACAATTTGAAGATCAAGTAAAAAATAAAGTATTTTACTCCAAATGAACACCATTATCATATGTTTGTGTGTGTGCGCGTGTGTGTGGGTGGGTGTGTTAGTGTGTGTGTTTCATATGTGCGTGTGCGTATGTGTGTGTGTGACTTTGCTACTGAAAAAAGCATCTGCAATGCATCTCATTTCATACATTCAATTCATTCTCTCACTTTAATACTTTGGCGCAATTCGATTTTTGCACTCTCGCAAACAATACCTCCTGTTCATCCAAGCGTGAACACATTCCACCTAAAAATGGTACCAAATGATTCAGGATAAAACACTCTTTCATATGATGTATAATACTTCACTGTTCATAAATTATTTTTTAAATTATTAGTAATTTCCTAGGTGTAAAGTTTTTTTTGACTCACACTGTATACCATCTATAACAGTTTTTGTGTTGAGGTTTACTGGTGGAAAATTGTGAGACAGTATAAAGTATTCTACTGTTTTCATCAAAGAATGCCCATGGTGCACTATTCAGAGTTTAGAGGAAGTTAGAAAAAGCTTTTCTTGAAAAGGTGAACTTCATAGAGCACAATACGCCAGTTTCGGCGATATCGTAATGCGGAGTTACTGTAACTAGGTCGGACAAGCTTTGTCATAACGCCATTATGAATCAGCGCGTTTTGTATGAGACTGTCGGTCCTTGCCGTTAAATTTCATTCATATTTTTCTATCGACGCCGCATTTATATATTTGAATTTCTGTTTTTGCCTGAAATGTCTTTCAACTTGCCGTTCAACAAGTTGAGTGTCAAGCAGCTGCAAGGTTATCTTACAGAAAGAGGAGTTTCGACCACGGGATACACCTAAAAAAGAATCGCTAGATTATTAGCCTGCCCGTCGGCGAATATTTTTTTCGTACCTGCCGACCTATTAGTATTACCTTATGAATTATTCATGAGTCACTTAAAGCCCCCATCACACCAAACTAGTTTTCGCTACCTTCTGGAACCGGCCTAGAAAATCGTAAAACGGGTTGTGGTCGGGGTAGAATGTGTATAATACGATCTTAGCTCGTTCATAAACAGTCCTCATACGTCAATCTCGTCTGTACCCCGTCCACAGTCAGTTCATATCAAGTTCAGATCGGGTCAATTTGCCATTTCCATGCAGTCCAAGCCAGTCCGGGAAAAAAAAGTGTAAAAACACGTGATTTTTACATTTTTGGGGGGATGGGTGCAAATTTTCAAATTTTCGAGGGCCAACAAATGTGCTCACTACCGTGTGATGGGGGCTTGACTTGAATGTCTTGATTTGCAAAGCTTGAATCGTTGAAATTGAACGGGAATAAGCAGGCGCGTAGCCAGAGTTTGATGTTTGGGGGGGCACATACATGTAATCGATCGAGGTCAAAAAAGGGGTCTACAAAATTTCAACCGATCCCAGAAATTTTAGGGGGGGCACGTGCCCCCCCGTGCCCCCCCCCCCCCCCCCCGTGGCTACGCGCCTGGGAATAAGGAATGGCAAGAACGCGCTGGGGTTTTATAACCCTTGAGCACTGGCGTACCTATGGGGGGGGGCAGGAGGGCAGAGTGCCCCCCCTGACGGGCTCCAGGGGAAAAAAAGAAAAAGGGGAAAGAAAAGAAAAGAAAAGAAAGGAAAGGAAAGAAAAAGAAAAGAGGAAAAGGGAAGAAAAAAAGGAAAGAAAGAGAAAAAAAGGAAAAAAAGGAAAGAAAAAAGGAAGAAGAAGATAAAAGGAAGAAAAAGGGAAAAGAAAAGGAATAAAAATGGGGAAATTATAAAAAAAAGACCATGGCCGTACGCACCAGGGGGGGGGGGGCAGTTGACCCCAGATATTTTGAAAACATACAGTTTTTTTCCTGAAAATGTAGTGTAGGCCTATACCAAATCCTTCAATTCTACTTTTGAAAATGCAAAAGTACCCTCATGACCAGTTCGGTCGCTCGAACTCCCTTCACTCCTTTTGCTTTTGAGATTCTTCTAAAACTTTTAACGCATCTTTCCCCCTCCCCCACCAGAAAATTATTCCGCATACGGCCCTGAAAAATTAAAACAAATGAAAATAGGAAAATATAAGTGATATAACAAATTCGAAACTCTTCGCTGGCGCGAACTGCTTGCTAGCCTATTTTGTATTAAATGTTTTCACTTGCTCGTCCCCCTGAAAAAAGAAAAGGATTAGTATTGCCTAGAATACAATTGTGCCTGCCCCGACGGGCCCCGACCTGCAACCATGGCAACAATAACACACAATATATGTACCAAATGTTACTAAAAGAGACTAATTCATTTTTCTCGCTCGCTACACTCGCTCGCGAATAAAATGAATAGACATTGCTTTTGAAACAATTGTGCCCACCCTTGACCTGCAACAATATCATTAAAAATGGAAGAGTTTTTTCGCCCTCTCGCCAAAAAGGAATTGAATCGCGTTAAACGCAATTGCGTCCATCCTGACCTGCACCAATAAAAACAAGTTTATTTATTAATTTCTAACGTGCGCGCCCCAACCTGCAACAACCAGTTAATTATGTACCAAACGTTATTTAAAGAAGTTTTGGTGTGCTCGTGCTCGCCAAAACGGAATTAACATCACCTTAGACATGATTGTGTAAGCCCTGCTCTGCAACAAAAAAATCTGAAATTTATGAACCAATTATCATTACAAAATTTTGTTCGCTCGCTATGCTCGCTCGCCAAAATAGAAATAACACCGCTTTTAATAATCACGTCCCTGACATGGAACAATGAACCCAAGTTTATATACCATATTTTCCCTATAAAAGAGAAGTGATTTTTTTTGCTTGCTCGCTACGCTCGCTCGCCAAAATAGAAATAACACCGCTTTTAATAATCACGTCCCTGACATGGAACAATGAACCCAAGTTTATATACCATATTTTCCCTATAAAAGAGAAGTGATTTTTTTTGCTTGCTCGCTACGCTCGCTCGCCAAAATAGAAATAACACCGCTTTTAATAATCACGTCCCTGACATGGAACAATGAACCCAAGTCAGGGTAATACCGGGTCTTCCCTTTCCCCGACCTCTGTTCAGCGTAATGATGACCAATGAGCCTCGGTGCCAGGCGATTGTCACGGGTAGACTCACGCAGTACCTTGGGTCGTCCAGCGGTGGAGGTCTTCGCGTAGTTGTCGAGCAGGCTGTTGACGACGCTCAAGCGAAAACTGCGGGTACTTCTCTTCATGTCCTTCGTGGCAACTCGATACGCTAAGAAAGCATTGACCTGAGCGACTTCCACCATGAAGTGTTCGAGCCTCGAGTTGTGGCGAGCTGGCGCGATCTTATGGCAAGCCGTTTTATCTTTAAAACATATTTCTTGATATCAAGAATTCAATTCTTGATATCACGAAATCGAATTCCTGATATCACGAAATCGAATTCTTGATATCAAGAATTACCATCGCTTTACAACATAAAATTATTTCTTGATAACAAGAATTGATTTATTGATATCAATTAATAATAAAACGGCTTGCCATAAGATCGCGCCAGCTCGCCACAACTCGGTTTGGTCGTATTGGGAACGAGGTAGAACTAATTAATTAAGGGTATATACGGACTGGCTTGAACTGCCTGTAAATTGCAAATTTACCCGATCTGAACTTAATATGAATTGACTGGGAATGGGGTACAGGCGAGATGGACGTATTGAGGACTCTTTATGAACGTACTCGGGTCGTATTATAGACATTAGGGACTTTTAGATTCGCACGAAGACAATGGGGATTGCTACGATCGACGTCCTTTTAATGCACTGCCTTGAATGGACGTCACACGTATCAGTTCACGCAAATCTAAAAGTCCCTTTTATTTACGGATTCTACTCAGACCACAACCCGTTTTAGGATCTTCAAGGAACGGTTCCAAAACGTAGTGAGAACTAGTTTGGTGTGATGGGGGCTGTACATAGATTTAATTAAGAGCCATTTGCTCAATAATGCATGTACACACAAACAAATGACAAAATACGTATCCAGACACCTACCTCCTGGACATCCACCCCCGGATAACCACCCCAGTCAACTACCCCCTAGGGCAACCATCCTCTAGGACGACTACCCTCCAGGACAACTACCCCCGGACAACTACCCCCATACAACTACACTAGGACAACTACCCCCCGGGCAACCACGTACCCCGGATAACTACCATCCGGATAACTACCCCTATAGGATAGTTGTCTGGTTGAAGTTGTCCTAGATGATGGTTGACGTAGGGGGTAGTTGTCCGGGGGTAGTTGTCCTAGGGAGTAGTTGACTGGGGTGGTGATCCGGGGGGGGGGGGGTTGTCCATGGGGTAGGTATCCTAGAACCAACAAAATATTCTAGCCAAATTAGCAAACAATACAATCACATGGCACAATATACAATAAGCAGATTGACCCCACGAACAAAGCAAACACGTGTATTGTACGCACACAGAGTGCTGCATGCTATACGCACCGCGAGTATTTTGTTTGTCCACGAAGCTGGTTTGTCCGACCCTCGGATTACGTAACGCGATTTAAAGGTCTGTGACTGCATAACGAAACTGGCCTAGAATATGATTATTTTTTTCGCTAGCAGTCTCGGCCATATTTCACCGCCCCATTTGGTCTAAAGAATAAAAAGTTGCTAACATTCCTTTTACTTCATAATTATATAGAAATAGTATGCAACGGTTGAAAGGAACTTGCCACGTTTCATTAGGAAACTAACTGTATATTAGGATTAGATGTGAGTTCAGTTCTGGTCATGCGATTGCATTAATTGTGAAAGAAACGTTGTGGAATCGATCAGAAAAGGTCGATCATGTAGCATATAAGTATTGGTGTGTACTGCAAGGTTCTGGAATAATCAAAATGACAAGAAATTTGGCCCAGTCTTGGTAAAGTTACAAGCACTGTACACAGAAAGATGTATATGGGACTACGCGACACGTGCCACACATCTATTCGAGCAAATAGATATAATAATTTGCCAAATATATCAATTAGAAGGCGGTTTTCCGTCAAAATTTGTATCATATCACTTATTAGTCAAAACATATTCTTTCACATAATTGGTAATAAGAGCTTCCATTTCATTTTTTTGAGAGGGGGCGTTTCCAAAATTGGTCTTTACCTTTAATAACACTTTTTGCTCAATAAAATCTCTGATAAATACCTAATGTTATAGATGGTAAAAGTACTTACGTACGTTTTGTTCAGATGATGTAATGATTGGCATGTCACCCCCTAAGCTTTGACAGAGTGCACGTGTTTTAGAGAATATCCTTTGGCCACTATGGTAGAAGACATACTGATAGCCACCAAACACATACAACCCTGATGTAGAACACTCCTCCTGACATTCAACTGAAAGATAATAAGATATAAATCAAAACGGTAATCTTCACGGTAGGGATTCACCTTTCCCCTCCCTCCCTCCATCGCCGCTTTCGAGTTGCCCATTAAAAAGGAGGGAAATAGAGAAGACAACTGAAAGGGAGATTTAGAAGGGAAATGACATTACTCCCTTTCACCTTCCCTAATTCTAGTCCCTTTCATTAATTGCATTCAACTGGTAGACCTTTGTTCCTTCCTCTCCTACAAATTACCCAAAAGGGAGGCTAATCTAGATCTCAGATAATTTGGTAGTTAATAATAATAATAATAATAAAGACGGTTACCGCCGAAGTCTCTAAGCGCTAGCTGACTGTCTATCCTGTGTAACGATTCGTCCAACCCCCCCCCCCCCAACTTGCACTTTCCTAGATTAAGATCAGTGCTCCTATTGCATCTAAGCAACCCCTCTGATCCGTATATTATTCCAACTTAAATACTTTCACTTGGTATCACTTATTTACCCATCATACAGAGCGTTTTATAGAGTGGGAGCACTGCGCTATATGTTGGTTAATGATCTTGACTCTCATACGAGAGGTCCCGGATTCGATCCTCGCTCAGTGCTTACACACTTAGACCATGGACCTTCTGTCTTTCCCACATTTCTTCATCTTCATACCCTCAGGTGTATTAAATGGGTACTTGGTAATGCCGAGGTATTAATCATTGCCCCCCCCCCCCCCCACACACACACACACACTTAGTGTTATTTAGGGTACGCGTATGCATGTTCCCTCCCTTTGAAAGCACCCCCAGTCCGGTGTGTAAAGTCAACACGGTCCTATTTTTTGTGTATTACGAGCCGGACTTTGTTGCGTGAAAAGTAACCCTTTACCGGAGATTTTGAGAACATGAAGAGATAAAGGTACAGAGGAAGGTACATGAGAGAGAGAGAGAGAGAGAGAGAGAGAGAGAGAGAGAGAGAGAGAGAGAGAGAGAAGAAAGAGAGAGAGAGAGAGAGAGATGGGGGAAGTAGAATTAAAAGAAAAAGTGACATTGAAAGATGTGAATACGAGGGGAAAGATAAGAGGGGAATGATAAATGGTGATGAGAAATAGAGCTGATAGTGAGAAAGATAGACAGAGAGAGATATACATATATATATACCCATACATATATATATATACATATATATATATATATATGTATTTAAAAAAGGGGGAAAAATAATGAGGGACTAAGAGGGAGGGAGAGAGAGAGAGAGAGAGAGAGAGAGAATGAGAGAACGTAGCTCATTAGTATGCCTTCTTTGTTAAGTGATTATAATTATGGTTGTTCTTTTTTATGTCATTGTAAGGTCAGTCCAACGAATTGTATGCAGTGAAAGCCTTACTAACTTGAAGGAGGAAAAAAAAGTTACCAATTACAGTGTATGAACTTCCAAACATTCCAAATGTCTCGTTCTCGAAAAACTGACTTACTTGTGATAACAAATAAAAAAAGTGTCGACACATATGAATTTCATAGGCCATCCCGTTCTTTTAGAATAGATTATTAGGAACATCCAGTAAGTTTCATACGAACCTGTTGTAGATAAAAGAATCCATATTAGAGTAAGTGACAGGAACATCCTAAACCATCCAAGTATTGAATCCCCAGACATTGTCAATATCACAGAAACACAGAGAGTGAGACGCAGTGCCCAACAGTGAAGTCCAATGTTGAATATATCAAGGCTCTTCTATATACGCATTCAATAAACGATTGTACTTTGAGTTATATCCATTAGGGCTATATATCCTGGTATGACGGAGCAGCTTTGCATGTCCTGTGATCTTATTCCAGTACCTCAATATTGTGACTGATGCGCATTTCTATTTCCTCATCTTCTTCTCAATCCCACATGCAGCTCATCATTTTGTTTTATTTTCTGTACCCCCGATCTATATCACTTCTTTTTTTTGGCATTGACTACTCTGTGTATAATATTATGACCGTGTTCTTCCACCTGTGTCATGTAAAGTACTGTCTCGTCTCGTTCTCGTCTCTGTTGGCATCCCCCTATTTTGTAGTTCCTTTTGTAGTTACGGACTTGTTAATTTAATTACTCATTATTCCTAAGTATCATTTAAGGTGTTCACACTTGTAAAAGCATTGTTTTTTAGTGGACCCTTCTGTTTCCAATATGTATTTCTACATTTGTTGTAAATGTTTATAAATGATTTGTAATGTTTTGTTGGAAACATAAATAAATTGAAATTGAAATTGAAAAGGAATTCGATTATGCTATGTATCAAATTCAAAACAATGTACTTCCTCCTTGTGTGTTAACACCACTAACCAGAGGGAGGGGGGGGGGGGTGGTACGTAAATGTTTGAGAGCAACAAAGTTATTTCCGATTTCCAGGCTCATCGTTTTCTTAAAGGGTGCTCATGAAGTAATTCCCAACATGAAAGCAACAGCTGAAATAACAAATTCATCAACCTGCGATATCGATGATATTCATTTTTTGGCCTGCAAATGGTACTTAGTGGGCAAATTTGGGGCTCCCAAAACTTTAGAGGCGCTTTAAACCCTATGCTGGGTTTTAATATTAGTAGAATACGGGACAAAAGTTCTAACCTTTGTGTCATTTCCTATCCAATTGATATCATATCCATGGATTTGAGAATAAATCGAAAAAGTAAAAATATTCATCTATGATCTATTGATAGTAACAAAAATATGAAGATTGTACTGATTATCCTCAATTCCATTGATACTTGTGTTGGAATTATTGTGAGTAATGTTTATTGCGATCTGGGCCCCGTCTTATAAAGAGTTGATCCAAATCAATCGCCAGTCCTCCAATCAATCGCAAGTTTGCAGTCTCCTATATTTTATGTACATAGTTGCGATTGATATCAACTCTTTTTGAGACGCGGCCTTGATGATACTAGTTGAGGACAAGCAATGAATACAAATGTACAGAAGCTTAGTTTTTTTTTACTTCGTATTATATAAATCAATCTATGAAGAACTGTATCAAGCATGGTACTACAGGACTGTGTACCGCTCTATTTCCGCAAACAACCGTGTTGGTTGTTACGGATATAATAAGTGAGCTATGATGATATCTATGGACGGAAACGGTTTCTATTTCCTGCATTGGACATGGACCTTGTAATAAATTATATACTATTTCAGGTAATACTAGAATCGTGTCGTTTCCCCCTGTTACAAATCATCATGAGGCGGGTAGACCAGGGGCGGCGCTCCGCGGGGGGGGGGGGGGCACCTTTTTACAGACCCCAAAAGTGCTACCTTTTAAATAGGAATAGTGCCACTTTCTCTTTGACAGATGCCCCTATTGATCTGTAAATGCGCCCCTTCCCCTTTTCATCTCTGATAAGTGCCCCTTTACAGGTACGAGAAGTGGCCCTTTTCACTAGTGATAAGTACCCCCTTCACCTCTGATAATTGCCCTATTAAAAACTGAGAGGTGCCCCTTTTACATTGAGAAGTGCCCTTTTTCCTTTGTAAGAAGTGCCCCTTCCCCTTTTGATAACTACCCCTTTTAAACTCGGGTAAGCACACCTTGTATTTTCACATGTGCCCTTTTCATTCTCATAAGTGCCCCTTTTCATCTCTAGTAAATGACCCTGTTCAGGTACTAGAAGTTACTACTTTTCAATTCAGATAAGTGCCCTCTTTATCTCCGATCGTTTCTCTTATTCAAATCTGATAATTAATCGTTTTACTTTGAAAAGCGCCCCTTCCCCTTCTGATAGGTGCTCTTTTCATCTCTGATGACTGTCCCTTTTCACCACTAATAATTGCCCCATTTGTTTTGACACGTGCCCCTTTTCCTTTCTATTAATGCTCTTTTTCCTTCTTATAAGCGCTCCTTCCCCCATAATTACCCTCTTCATCTCTGATAATTGCCCCGTTTAATTTAAAATGTATCTTGTTTGTTGGTGCTAAGTTTGTGGTCGGGAGATGCTCGTTTTTCTGACTAATTGCCAACCGATCAATACACAATTGCATTGCACCGAGTTTCGTAGGGAAAGTCCGTTTAATCAGACTCAGCGGTGTACTATATAACAGGAACTTAACCCATATTTAATTTGCCAGGGGTGTAGCTTATTAAAGCCCACGGGTCACTCTCAGTGGCGTACGCAGGATTTTTTTTCAAGTTTAGAAATCGCGCCAGCCAATATTTCGCTCAGTCGGGGGGGGGGGGGGGGAAATATATATTTGTTTTGCCTTCATAAATGTGAAAATCGCGGGGTTTGAGGGGTTTAACCCCCGAAACACCCCCCCCCTGTGTACGCACCTGGTTACTCTCATACACCGATGCTACCCACCTGTGTCCATTACCTTCTAAAATGGACCCTAATGGCGTATCGTAACTTTTCTGAAACCTGAAAAGGTACCCTTTTTTGTAGTTTTGTGCGATCAGTGCTTGAGAAACACCCCTTTTTAAGGAAAACGTCGACGACGCCGTATAGCTGAAAAAGACACCCTTTCGGTGCTTTTCCTGGACGCGGGTGCGAAGCCAGTCATGTTGGGAGTGACCATCCCATCCCCCTCAAAGTTGAGGTGCTGGTTGCCCAAATATCGAAACTTTAAACATTACAAAAGTTATGAAGGGCTGTAGATAGCGCTCTAGCCCCCCCCCCCCCCCCCCCCACGCCTTGTACGCCCGTGCTTCTTAAACGATAAGTCCACCCTGATATTAAGTTGGTTTTGATTATAGTAGAAATAAATATGCAGTGAAAGTTTGAGCAAAAACCGATTGAAATTAAGCAAGTTTTTTGCCATGTACTTAAAAAAAAAAAAATCTTTAGGAAGTTTGTAATCATTATATTCACCTTGAATATAATTATTGCAAACATGTTTTATAGAACCCCTGCCTGTATGAACCTACTTTATTCCATCATCAATAACTAATCAAATGAGGAACTCATAAAATACGTCACAGTGTAACGTTGCCAATTTGTGCTTCACTGAAGACAACTTTAAAAAATCACATCTCCGCTTTTATTCAAACTAACTATCAGGGCAGACTGTCCCTTTAAAACCTTGTCCGTTTTCAGTACTTTTGTGTGTGGGACATGCAAATTGTTGTTGCTGATGTTGTTATTGAATTCAGTGTTATATGGTAATTATTCAAATTTGACCATTATCACCAACTATATATATATATATATATTTGCACTGTATACCAGTGCAAAAATGTTATGTCAAAACAAGACGACTGAGTGCACCTCAACGAAACTGTTTGAAAGAGATAAATCCATTGCATACACGAATAATGCTCGTTTCTATTTCTTTCACAGATATCAAGTTGACCCGATTATTTGGGATCGCTTGATTGATATTCAATACACTTCCTTTCTGAACTATGTGATTTCATACTCAATTTAACCTTTGTAGCGATAGATCCTTCTTATACTTCTTTCGTCCCCTCCACCCTCTCTCTCTCTCTCTCTCTCCATGTTTCTCTCATTCTCTCCATGTATATTCATTTCTCTCTTTTTCTCTCTCTCTCTCTCTGTTTCTCTCTGTCATTCTCGCTGTATATCTCTCCCTCTCTCTCTCTCTCTCTCTCTCTCTCTCTCACTCACTCCTTATTTGGAGTACTTGTATGATGAGAAAGGAAGATGAACAGTTTATCATTCAGATGACGATACCAAATTCCTGGTTAATAGAAAATATTTCGGAAGAATAATTTGAGTTTATTCATGTTAAAGCTGTGAATTATTTTTGCTGGCCCTTTTAAAACGAACTTCATTATAATATTATCTTGGATTGAGTTCCTTAAAATGCGGCTGCTCTTTCTTTGTGTTAGGGGCATGGCGATATCAATGAACAGCAAATAACATCTTGAATTAAAAATAAATTTTTTTAAATATATATTTTTGGGGGGTATTTGGGGGGTGTTCTGTCCCTTTCATATCAGACCTCGGTATTTCGCTTTACTATACCTCCATTCAGGGGTAGCTACTATATCTACAGCCTGACTCAGTTAAACAGTCTGGAAAAGACAAATTGTGGTAGTGGGACGTACGCATTAAAAAAGGTTGTGTGCTGCACAGAGATTCAATCAGTTTAATTTTAGCCATTACAAGAAGTGGATTATTGATGTATACAAATGCTTATGTATTTTTGCAGCTCATTTTATGTATGTTATTACTAAAGAAAAATAGAAGTCGGTCAGTCACTCAAGAGTGTATGACAGTGAAGTATAGAACGTAAACAGGTTTCCTTGGATAATTATAATAATATAATATGACACTGCTAACGTTTAAATTTCACATATAGCACATACGTGACATATTCATAATTCCTGCAAAGTTCTACAGAATTTGAAGTTGGCTGAAAATGGGACATAGTACTTTTAAATCCATCAAAAGTAAGGTACCTAAACGTTTTAAAAAATATATCACCTTTCCCGTTTTCACCCACACCCACATCACTCTCTCACATACACAAGAAATCACTGATCATGATGTAAACGTCATTCCATCATCACAGGTATTCATGAATGTATCTAAAAATGGATGGAAGCAGGACGCATGCAACACAGTTTGTTGTACTTTGTTTTCAAATTATTACTTTAATAAAGATCTGTCTACAATACTAAAACCCGTTTAACCTAGGGTGTTGGATATACAGGCAATTATATACCCTATTTTGCGTTTATATTACACAGAAATCATGTTCGGCTTAAGAGGAAATACGTCATTTTAATGATCGCATATTGCCATAGGTGATGGAGCAAAGATGCATTATATTGGTTTTTTGAAAGTGTTTGCATGCGTTATAATCTGGTAAATTTATTTATTTCAAAATGTACTCTTTGATGCAGATAAACATTTGACGTTTTATTACAGAACCTCAATACACTTCAACATTTAATCATACAACACTCTTTTCTGTAACAGAAATGTACAAATACAGGTTTATAGAAAAACTGTGTAGCCTGTTGTCTAGTCTATCAAACTACATTTTTCACAGCCATTTCCGTATAACTACATTCCAGTTTTATTAAAGTAGATATCAAGATGAGATACATTTTCAAGACGAAACGAAAGTCTTGAAGCCTATACTGAATTCAACACTTCTTCTTCTTCACCTTCTTCTTCCATTTACATTATAACTTATCGTTCGGCTAAGATTCAATCAAATCGTTTAATACTAAAGAATGGCAAGATAAGTTTTGATTGCAACTTTCCAATTATCATATTTTATCATTTTGACAGATTGATTTTGTGCCAATTAAAACACATTGATTTTGTGCCACTTAAAACACTTTGGTTACCACTTGAAACAATTTTAGTTGCCATTTAAAAAGATGTAAGTACCTGACCACGTATAGATTTACAAGTAAAACTTGTTACATCAACCAACAACCCTTACAAAAATGTTTTGCATCACTTTTATATTTATAAATATTTATACACTATTTCAGGCTTCAATGGGATACAAACTAAGGCCACGAGTAGAAGAATAGAACAAAGTAGCCTACGCAGCGGTTATAACATGTATGATTCACTTCACGAGGTAAAAGCTATAACACTAGCTACGACACTGAAATACGAATGTACCAAAAAGTATGTTGAAACATTATAATGTACAGTAAAGGCTTGTTCAGATATGACACGGCTAAACATAGTTTTGTGCAGTATCCATTCATTTGCATTATATAAAAAACAGGTTTACCAAGTTAAGTGTGAAAGAGGCCTTACAATGTAGTTATATGGCTGAAATCCAAAAGCAATGTCATTTTATACTGGGGTAATGAATGCCATCCACATCACTTAGGCATTGTAAATACAATGACCCCTTTAAGTGCTATTCATACTGCCAATTTGTAAATACTATGTTTGTTATTTTTGGCTTTATATATACTCTTGTTTTTCTTCCTGTAATTTAAGTTGATTTCAAATTGTATGGAGAAAGACAAGATATTTCAACACAGTATACTACTGTATGTTACATGTACATTGTAATCTAACTACATGGTATATCATCTTAAGTACAATGACTCTTTCAGTCCTGTTTATACAATCAAATTTGTATACTGTATCTGATAAATTTTGACAAATTAAGAGTGTTTTTCTTCCAGAAATTTAATTGGTTGCTTGAATCATCAGTTAGATACATGGTACATCATTGTATCAAGATAAGCAATGAAAAATGGAATCATAAAATGGAATCCATCACAACAAATCATACTTTTAATATATATATGTTCATAAACTTGGAGGCAAATATGGGTTAGAACGATTTGACGATACATTTTATTAACAATGCTCAATTCTTCTCTAGAGACATATTGATTTCCCCATAATAGTAATAATAGACACATTTCTATAGCACTCATTACCACTTTCTAAGCGCTTTACATTGTAATTATCATTACCCTAGTCAATGGATTCAATTTCCCATGCCTACCTTACATAAATTCTTTTTTATCAAAACTGTCACTCGACAACTGGTACCACAGATAAGTTTTTCTTGGCAAAGTTAAAAACATATTCATTGTACATACAAATAAATGACATTTTCCTAGTGATTAAATGTAACAACTTGAGTAATAATGCCTAACTGATATTAAAAATATTGATTGTCTTTTAAAAAAAATATACAAACATCGTTATATTTACAAATGTGTGCGAAACCAGGTCCAACTTTAAGGCACATTTATTTCACAAATACGTATTCAAGTAGGTATATAGTACAAATTATTTCAATAGTACTATTTTAGAAATTCTTATGCAAGTTGAGGTAACATTACCGTTATAAAAAATTAGGAATATACGATAGATTTGCTTCACCATTTTTTTAAACAACAAAATATACATGTAAAATCCATACCAGTCTAAATACAAAGTAAATATACCTTTGAATGTTATAATATAAAAAAATAACTACAGTACTTTACATATAACCTTGACTACTGCAAAATGCAATTCTAAAATAAGTACACAAACAATACCATAACAAAATTATTACAATTGATAGTATCATGATTTTTCAGCAACTTACCTGACAGAAATATATACGGTAGTACTGATATCTACATTATAAAGCCACAATTACAAACTACGGACACCAAGCCTACAACATTGAAATTGTACCAATCACCTGAAAAAATGGATTTGTTTATAGGTAGAATGTACAAAATCAACCTTTTAAAAATTAGGGGGTAGGAGGGAATATGAAGGGAAGAGGGAGGGAGGGAGTAGGAGGAGGAAGAGGGGAAGGGGGAGGGATGGGGAAGGAGTAGGGGAGGGAGGCAGGAGGGGAGAAAGAGAGCAGGGAGAGGGGAAAAGGGAGGGAAACAAGGACACATAGATATTGCATACAGTTTATCATAATCGTATTACTTTCTTGTCAATAATCAAAAAGGACAAGTTATAGTAATTTATAATTAGAAGGAAACAAATAAGAATTCGGCAATTTCTTGGTTTTAGCAGATGAACAAACATTCCGATAGCATCATGCTTTCATCATATAATACAAGTATTAAACAAAAAATGTATACATGGCTTTCATAGTTCATATCTATGATTCATATAAACTAGTAAAAAAATAAAATGCATTAAAGGTAACAAATATATTTAATTATTGCTTGAGGCATTATATTTCCTCCCCCTCTCACTCTCTCTCTCTCTCTCTCTCTCTCTGTACTTCATATTCATCATTTTGTCTTTGTCTTCGTCTTCATTGATTTTCAATGAGATTTTGTCATGAGAGTTTACTTACTTTCCAAGCAGAATAAATGAGTTGGATTGTGTTGATATAATCAACCCTTAGCATTTCCAAGTAATTGCACTTTATATTTTCACATTTTTATTTCCAAAACTATCATCAAGTACTATTCCTTCCATAGATACTGTCCAAGCTCTGTCTAAATTCAGAGACAGAGTTGCTTCGTCAATTTCAAGATAACAATTTTGTATCTTATGTCTTTTGCTACATGTATTTGTCTGATTAAATATCTAGTTAATATATAGGATAATAATGCAAAATCCATTTTGGGGGTTATATGAGACTTTTCCAATCAAAGATACAGAGTTGTCTTGCAGATAAAAAGGATAAATATATGATCGGATGTCTTTTATCGGACGAGGTGTGTTCAATGAAAGGGTCTGAGATGGCTCACCGAATCATAAGTTTTCACTGTACAGGGGCTTTGTCCAATGGGATGAAATTGATCCTTGAATTTACAGGATGTCCAGATTGGCATATTCTTCAAACTGATGCAGATGTTGATTCATGACATCGTAGCAAAGCTGGTACTGATCCTGATGGAGGCAAACAATTAAACAAAAAAATAACATCAAACAGATATAACATCTTGCTTTTATTTATTTATTTATTTATTTATTTATTTATTCATTTATTTCTGATATTTATACAGGGTGGCACATATCACCGATTTGGTCTTTCATGAGGCCCTGTTTGGTAATAATGAAACAAATAACAGCAGCAAAAACGAAATAGATAAATACACAAGCATATAAATAGGTAAAATACAAATTAATTGGTATCCTCATAAAATAACTCATCATTCAGTATACCATTCAAATAATCTTGACACATTGTGTTTATCATGGGACGGATATACCGAATGTTTCAAAATAAATTAACTGTTTCCATAATCTATACTGATGATAAAATAGTTGTCATGGAGCTACTCATAACTGGAAATGGGTATGTTTGGGAGGCCGTTGGATTACCGAAAGCAGTTTTCAATCAGTTGGTGCTTATTGTTTGTACAAAATGACATGTGTGGCAGATAAGCGAGAGCGTAGAGAGGTAAAGACAACAAATCAAGGTGTTAATATTAAATTTATATCACATGTACTTATCAGATAAGAGCAAAGAACATATTTCTCTCACATGTACGAGCAAATTCTTACTATGATTTAGAGGAAGGGGGGTATTATCACCTTTCACATATTTTCATTATAATAATAATAAACTAGATGGAACTTCGACTGCGCGCAGTCGAAAATGATGCCTCCGTCATAGAGCAAGTTTACAAACCAAAACGGAAGAAATTTTTCAAATTCAAGTTTCATTGTTATCCAGCAAGCAATTTCTCATATGACCCTTTGATCTTTGACCTCATGATCCTAAAATCTACTCAGTTCATTGGCTCTGCAAGATGTCCTGAGTTAAATAGTAATCCATCTGTCAGTTCTAATGAGAAAGCGTTCACAAGCTATTTTTGCATACATAATGAGCCCATGACATTTGACCTTTGACCTAATGACCCAAGAATCTACTCAGTTCATTGGCTCTGCAAGATACATACATGATCTAAGTTTGGCAGGATCCATCAATCTTTTCTAATGATAATGCAATCACAAGCTATTTTTGCATACATAATGAGCCGCATGACCTTTGACCTTGACCTCATGACCCCAAAATCTAATCAGTTCATCGGCTCTGCAAGTAACATACATGACCTAAGTTTGGCAGGAATCTACCAATCGGTTCTTGAGATAACGCGATCACGAGCTGTTTTTGCATACATAATGAGCCCTGTGACCTTTGACCTTTGACCTAATGACCCAAGAATCTACTCAGTTCATTGGCTCTGCAAGATACATACATGATCTAAGTTTGGCAGGATCCATCAATCTTTTCTAATGATAATGCAATCACAAGCTATTTTTGCATACATAATGAGCCGCATGACCTTTGACCTTGACCTCATGACCCCAAAATCTAATCAGTTCATCGGCTCTGCAAGTAACATACATGACCTAAGTTTGGCAGGAATCTACCAATCGGTTCTTGAGATAACGCGATCACGAGCTGTTTTTGCATACATAATGAGCCCTGTGACCTTTGACCTTTGACCTCGTGACCCCAAAATCTAATCAGTTCATCAGCTCTGCAAGATACATACATGACCAAAGTTTGGCAGGAATCCATCGATCGGTTCTTTAGATAACGCGATCACGAGCTGTTTTTGCATACATAATGAGCCCTGTGACCTTTGACCTCGTGACCCCAAAATCTAATCATTTCATCGGCTCTGCAAGATACATACATGACCAAAGTTTGGCAGGAATCCATCAATCGTTTCTTCAGATAACGCGATCACGAGAACGGGACGTACGGACGGTACGACGTACGGACGGACGGACGGACAACCCGAAAACATAATGCCTCCGGCTACTTCGTAACGGAGGCATAAAAAGGTGCTTATAAAGCGCTTACTTTTGAAGTCTCTAAGCGCTATAACAAACAAAATACAGTGATAAACAATTACATATGTCCCTCTCCCTTTCTTTTTATTTCCCCTTTTTGAGAGTTAAATGGTTTAAAGGGAAAGAAGTCCCATTGTGCCACCTGTACAGACATGTAGCAGCATATATGCCACAGTAGACATTGATATGATGTGCTCTCCTCATAATTTGTATGATCTTTATACCCATAATAGAAGGAATGCATACATGTACTTCAAAAGACAAAGAACATGGAATGGAAACATTGTCAACTGTGAGTTCCATTTTTCAATCATTTACATACATGTAGATAAGCATGCTTTATTTTAATACTGTTTCCACATGTTTTCTAGTACTTTTTTGCCAGAAGAATACTATGTATTGATGGCTATACCAGCCATTGCTAATACCAGGAAATAGGAAGGAACTTGGGTTCTCTGGAGGTCGAACTCAATCCAATCATCATCACTTTAATCAACTCTATGACTACATGTACGGTACTTCCTTGTCGATAGCAGAGTACAAATGACCATTATCTCTATTACTGTGTGGCTGATTTATCTGTTTCAATTCCCCTAATGTCCTACAACAATTTTCTTTTTTTCCCCCTTTTTTCAAACTATCGCTCGCATCCTGGAGGTTAACGCGGCAAATAATGGCAGAATGAATAGAACATTGATAATTCTCTCAATTAATTAGGTTTAAAAATCAAAACTAGTGAATAAGAAATACATTTCTGTGATTATCTCTGATGAAAGGTTGACTTTATTTGGTTTCATGTGGAACGGTTTAATTGGGCGAGTCCAAGGAACACGTACATGTTTATTGTGTCAAATTAATTACAAGACATTATTGATTAGTACTCAGTATTTAGGAAATATAGATTATAAAATAAAATCATCTTCACATGCTCAACTCTTATTTTTAGGGACCATAGAAGAAAGGGATAGGTGAACATCATCCTACAAATACACAATTACTTCTTGAAATATACCACATGCAAACACTCTACATAGGGTCAAGATCATTGTGGAGTCTTATTCCTAGCTTATTGCAGGATTGTTGAAGAACAGAATTCATAGATTAATTCTACTGAATTCCTTGATAGGATTAAATCAAATGGTACACATAATGAACAAAACAAATTGGGATTAAATATTGTGCTTTCTGATTGTTACCACAAGTCTTGTGTCCATATGTTTCACTCAAATTCAGTGGTATTGAAACAGAAATAAATCAATAATAGGTTCCTCACATTCTACTTAATCTATTATATAAATTGAGAATCGTTGAGATGTGCTCATTTATACTACATGTATTGTATAATTTCTTATTTTATAATAATGTATGTCTGTATTTTTTGTAAAATGTGGAATGATAAAAATATATAAATGTCAATGAATTCTTACCAAGGTTTCAACCATGTTAGGTCTGCTTGATCTAAGCCTCTTGACAGCCTGGAAGATGTCGATTGTATTGTCTTTTCTCAGCTTCTCCATAACGGACCACAAGGCACAGAACACACCGCTACGACCAATCCCATTTCTATAGGGTAAAGCAAGAGAACATTGTGAAGAATCTTAACTCATTGCCTACATACGGGAACCAGCTGGCTTCTATATTAAAGGGGAAGTCCACCCTAATATTAAATTGGTTTTAATAGAAGCAGAATAATTAACATGAGCATTTGTTTACATCAATAACCTACTTCTTGTAATGGCAAAAATTAAACTGATTGAATCTTTGCGCAGCACAAAATGTACGACCATTCAGTACAAGGGTCTGAAAATCAGACTATTTACTAAAAGGATTGCAATCCCTAAAGGCGATTCGACAACTAAGGGTCTTTATTTTCCCACAAAAAGACATTTTCAAGCCCTTTTGTTTTGAGGGAAGTTCTAAATTAATATTTTCTTTCAAATACCGGTGGAATGTAACCTTTTCATTTGTTTGGCCTGCAAATGGGACATAGTACCTTTAACACAAGGAAGGATGTTGTAGAAATTATGACAAGCATAGAAAATGCCAAAAGCACCTCAACAAAGTCAATATTTGGAGATTAAATAAAAGTAATGTATGTCAATATTTGCTAAAAGGGAAGATAATAATGTTTGGTAATTAGTAATGCCTCTAAATACATGTAATACAAAAAAGATGGCTAGCAAGGACAAAGCCATGAGCACATCAGCAATGTAAATATTGGGCAAGTAAATAAAAGTAATATTTTTGTATTTGCTGAAAGGGAGAATAATATTTGCTCATTAGTAAAGCCTAAAACATATTGATTGTATATATGCCCTGTACATGTAGTTGAAGGTTGCTGAGCGACCCCAAACATAAATTCACTTTGCACCAAATTCAGCCCATTCAGAACACGCATAAGAAGTCATGTTTAAACTTTTGCGGGTTCTAAAATTTGCGGACACTGACTTTAGCGCGAAATCCACAAAAATTTATGAACCACAAATATTTCTGTGTTTAAAGTAGTAGAAAGACATACGTATGTGAGTCAAATGTGTTGAGGTAGCTAGACTTACACGCAATGAACAATGGCTGGTCCCTTGCACGTGGCCGTCTTGATGCTGCCCTGTACTGCTTCAATGAGACCCAGCAATGATACGGGCGAGTCTGGTTTGTTGTGTGACATACCCCATCCTAACATCTCAAACAGTTCAACAGTCATGCTCTGAAAGGACAAACACACAGAGACAGATAAGAAACTTTCATGAATTCAGCAAGTGGTCCTCTTATGCTAAATGTCAGTACGTTACAAGACATGATTGCACAATATTTGTGAAAGAATAGTGCCACCAAGACAGCCCTCATTGATAAACGGCTACAGTACTTTAATTGTGTGTAATCAGTAAATTGAAAAATTTGCCTCCATGATTCCTGGCATGTCATGAAAATAAACTTCCCTGAAATTTTTCCTAATTTTTCCCTGATGGATTTTCTAAATTAAAGGATCCCCAAAGGAAGGCCTATTACACACCAAACAGCCAATGACTCCAATTATCCAATGGATATGCTACTTGGACATGACATGCAATACAAGACATTGACTGATTAAGACATCTTTGGGGGCTAATAAACTTCCCTAATTTTGTTCTGCTTTGAGTGATTTTCCAAAATTTGATTTAGTTTCTCAAATCCCCTGATTATTCCCAGACTGGTAAATCATGGCTAGTAGCATTAAATGAGAGACATACCTCTTCAGAGTCTGACGTCACGGTGAATCTCCTTTTCACAAAGTTCATTGTACTCTCTGAGTCAAGTGCAGTCACCTCCAGTGATTCAAGTGCTATGCTGCCCTCTTCTGGCCAGTACTGTACACAAGTCTCCTAAACAATATCACAAAGGAATAAAGTTCTTTAAACTGAACTCATCAGAGATAAAGAATGTGTATTTTGCATCAAAGCCATTTTCTATTTGTATGCATCTTAAAGGTACACTCCTGTAATATTCAACAGTATTTATAATCTTTCCTGCAATTCTGCATTAAATGTATTGCAAAGATCCACATCATTTTATTTTGAGATGTTTGAAAAAATATAAAGTACTTGTTAGAATCGTGATCATTTCATGAGTCAGAAATATTAGATTGTAGCTATTTATGTTTGGTTTTCCTTCGCTATAGGACGATTGAGAAACTCATAGAAACCATAGCATTACTTTTAAAGACCCTATATCAAAAACAGTTTTATCGGTAACAAGTGTCACATTTCTATAACTGATTTGCTCACAGCCAATCAAATGCAACAGTTTCATTCGATTGTATAACCTGGCAGGAATTAATTCCTTGAAATGCTAGAGCGCTGAAATGGCAGCTAGGCTAAAGGAAAGCCAAGGTAATAATTAATTTGTGCGCCTCGGAATAGAATTTCTAGATAGACGGCGCTATATAAATGCCTATTATTATTAACAGTTATTATTAACTTGCTAAAGAGAACAGGTTCTATGAAACCAGGTCTGATTTCCGGGATAACATGAGCCTTCCAAGCATCATGAAGATTTTTTCCACTATTAAGTACTTGTAGAATCAAGGGCCACTTGACTCAAAGCAATTTGTAGTTAATCAGATACAATTGAAATTTAATGGGTAGCAGATAAGTTTCTATTGGCATGATAATCCAGCTCTAGTACATGGAGATCAGGAAGTAGACATTAATAATACAGAAGTGGTCACTTATCCTGAATGGGATGGTTTCACTATCATAGTATTCACATTTAAAATGATTTATATTGTTGAATTATATTGGGTTTAGCATCAGATATTTTAGCATCAGATATTGGTTACTGCCCAAGTAGACAAGCTTTAACATAGGTCAGGTTCTATGAGATCCATTCGGTAATTAATAAGACCCATTGACTATGAAAACACAGTGGCTCCTGTTTAAAGTCTGTGGGAATAATATAATTTTATAGTCAATGGGTTAAGAAAACTATTGTTATTCATTTCACTACCATAGATAACTTATTCTTCACCTCAAGTAGCCTCCCTACATTACATGTAGAAGAGACAGTGAGTGACTTCCTATATACATGTAGCAATCAAAATCATGTCCATTCAGAATTTTTTTAATGGGAATTACATGTACACACACTGTGTCTGGGCTCAAATGCAAAAATAAATAAACACCCCACTCTGACAACAACCTAACTTACATATGGTATAATTCTACTCAGTTTTAAGACTAGATTATGATTCAGTTGTACATTGATTCGTCTTCATGCTCGAAGAGGTCCCCAATTCATTTTTTATTTCATTTCCAGCTTCTGCTGACTTCAATTAACCTAATAATGATTCTATCCTAGACACTTTTTAAATTCTAACCCAGACATATGATTACTTCTGTATGAACAACACAAAGGCTAATATGTGATTTGTCACTGTTGAAAGCTTCAAGCCTTATTATTCTAATAATATGTTTGATAACACTGTATCACATTCTTACAAGTTATGTCCAAATTCATTTGATAGTACATTGCCACTTGACGGTAAAAAATCAATTAGTATCTCCCATGTAAATGTACGTTCGCTAAACAAAAATGTTGATTCCTTAAAGTTGTTATATGAAGATTGCGTTAAGTTCAGATTCGATGTAATTGCATTATCAGAAGTATGGAGAGTTTTAGAAAAATCGACCTTGGAAATGGAAGGTTATTTATTGGAGGTAAAGTGCCGGGATGGTAGAGAAAGAGGAGGAGGGGTAGGAGCTTATATTCGTTCTAATTTGAAATATGTCGTGAAAGATTATACAGTGAAGCATACAGAATCAATCTGGTTTGAAATAAACAATGGAGAATTTCAAAAGGTGATGGTAGGTGTTTTATATAGGAAACCAAATACAGATGTTAAAGAGTTTCAAGAAAGTCTTCTCACAGTTTTAGAAGACATTAAAGTCGACAGACGCAATACCATTATAATAGGAGATTTTAATATAAATTCATTAAGTTCAGACGGAACAACAGAAGGGTTTTCAACAGCGATGAAATGCGTAGGAATGGAGCAGAAAATAAAATATCCAACAAGAGTAACCAGTGAGTCTGTAACCTTATTAGACCATATATACACTAATATGAACAAGTATGATAATCACTCGGGTGTTATAGAATGTGATATTTCTGATCACTACCCTGTGTTCATGATTTTAGAAAATCCATGTAATTTGAAGCAGCTGCATTATCCACAAACTGTAACTTACAGATGTTATAAAAACTATGATGTACAAAACTTTAAAGATGACCTTGCTGGGCAAGAATGGCAACATATCAATAGCTGTGAAGATGTTAACATGGCATATTCCATTTTTCTTAATTTGTTTAATAATGTTTGTAATAAACATGCACCAATCAAAGAGAAAAGAAGCTGCAAAGGACGCGCTTATAAGAAACCTTGGATAACCAAATCAATAATGAAGTCTGTTCGAAAAAAATATAAATTGTTTTTAAAAGTAAGGAAATCTAATTTTGATGTAAGTGATGTACAAAAATTTCGGAACTACAGAAATGTATTAACGACTGTTCTTCGCAATGCCAAGAGAAATTATTACAGTGGTTTGCTAGCTGAGAACAGCAATAACACTAGTAAAACGTGGAACATCATAAATGAATTAATATCAGGGAGAAATAAAGGTAACAAAGGTACTAAGGTAGAAAAACTTATAAGGCGTATTAATGGAAATGATAAAGTTCTAACAACCGAATCTGAAATTGCCAATGAATTTAATGATTTCTTTGTAAACATCGGTCCAAATCTAGCATCAGCAATACCAAATGTACCCACATTATTTGAAGATTATTTGAGTAATAGTGTTGAGCAATCCCTTTTTTGGAAACCGGTCACAATGAAGGAAGTTCATGACCACATGTTGGCTCTAGACGAGAAGAAAGCTTGTGGTTACGACAACATTCCAGTACGCCTGATTAAGGATGGTGCATCTATTTTGGCTGAACCATTAAGACATATCTTCAATCTTTCATTGGAAACGGGAAATTTCCCTGATCAAATGAAAATTGCTAAAGTCAGTCCACTGTTTAAGAAAGGTAATAAACATGAAACGGGGAATTATAGACCCATTTCTGTCTTACCAATTTTGGGTAAAGTATTAGAAAAAATAGTTAATGCTCGATTGACCAGTTTTCTAGAAACGCATGACATTTTATATCACCATCAGTACGGATTTAGGAAAAAGTATAGTACTAAATTATCATTAATTAATCTTATGAATACGGTATTGAAAAGTATAGACGAAGGATGTGTTACGCTTGGTGTGTTTCTTGACTTTCAAAAGGCTTTTGACACAATAAACCATAACATATTATTTAAAAAGCTATCACATTATGGCATCCGAGGACATGCACTGAAATGGCTCGAAAGCTATCTTAGTGACAGAATGCAGTTTGTGAAATACAAAGAGTCATCATCAGAAAGTAGATATATCAAATGCGGTGTACCACAAGGTTCTGTCTTAGGACCAACTCTGTTTTTAATCTATATAAATGACTTGCCAACTGTGACAAATTATTTCAATTTCAGACTATTTGCAGATGATTCTAATATTTTTCATACTTTTCCCAAAGGTGTAGATCAAATAGATGAGTGTGAAGTAAATGAAAATTTAAAATCAATACAGAATTGGTGCACTGCAAATAAGCTTACTATCAATGCGTCAAAAACCAATTTCATGTTCTTCAGTAGTCGTAGAAGAAAGGCTGTGCTTAAAGGGAGATTAAAAATATCTGGGGCAGAATTAAGAGAAGTGGAGGAAGCGACATTTGTTGGCATTACCATTGACAGACATTTTACATGGAATTCACATATAAAATCTGTTAATGACTGTATACGGAGAAAGGTCGGCATCCTCTTTAAATTACGGCACTTTGTCCCTAAACATATATTGATACTGTTGTATAAAGCTCTTATACAGCCACATATTACATATGGCATCGAGGTTTGGGGTAGTACTTATAAATCACACTTGAATTGTA
The DNA here is from genome assembly GCA_035222895.1 of Strongylocentrotus droebachiensis. Classification (NCBI taxonomy): domain Eukaryota; kingdom Metazoa; phylum Echinodermata; class Echinoidea; order Camarodonta; family Strongylocentrotidae; genus Strongylocentrotus; species Strongylocentrotus droebachiensis. Next base: position 142,221 of record JAVYIG010002908.1, on the reverse strand, counting down.
TATTTTATACTCAAAAGATGGCTGTACGTGCTATAACTTTCAAGCCACATCGTTCTCATACTAATGCACTGTTTCATGACCTCAAATTGTTGAATGTTTTTAAATTGCATAAATTATCTATTTGTACTTTTGTGTTTGATTTGATAAATGAACGATTACCTCATTCCTTAAAACATTATTGCAGTATGATACAACATGAATATTCCACAAGACAAAAAACGGGTCGACAATTACGTCTTCCTTTATTCAAAACAGACCAAGGAAAGTTTTCTGTTTCGTTTGTTGGAAGTAATTTTTGGAATATGCTTCCTACTGATCTAAGAATTGAGAGATCAAGAACCTCTTTTCGTAAAAAACTTACAAAATTACTCTTAAGTGAAAACCACGAATCATAACCTCGTAACTATATAGTTGTATATAGTAACCAGTCTCATTTTAATATTATACGCAAAATTATTTATAAGATTTGGAAACCCATCATATATTTTTAAATTAACTTTATTTTAGGCTTTAGATAACGAGAGTCAGACTCGACTAGCACATGTGCTATTTTTGACTCTATTTTACCATCGATCACAAACTCATTGTAAATAGTCATTTATTGTTTTACTCTTGAAGCAAAGTTTACTTTATCTTTGTCATAATGTACATGTATATCGCTGTAGAACATGTATTTTTTTTTATAATTCATGTCATGCATTTATGTTATATTGACATTGTCATTGTACATTTATCTTTTGTTTCAATGTTTTCAATGGTGGTGAATAAATAAATTCAAATTCAAAAATTCAAATTCAAATTCAAATTCAAATCAAATTGTTGCTAAGGTCCATTAGGCATGACATTATCATTCAATATAATCTCTGAATCTCGCCTCATTTTGGTGAGAAAGAGAAAACAAGGCCATGACACAAGTCCATTATTTAATACATAACTTGATACATGCATTTCTAAAACTCTGTCCACAAAAGGTAATTGAGTTCATGGATATAAATTATGAGTGGGCATGAGATTAGACCTGTATCCAAATGATCATAGATGGGGTACTTTACTTTATTCTTGTTACTAACTTAAAGGTTGCTTTTCCCCTTATTTTATCTATCTACGCTATTTGTCCATTATGAAAAATCTTAACATCCAAGCTTTTCTTGTAGTACATGCAATATTTAGTTGCTCTATTGTAACTATAACAAATTTGTTGCTCACTGTTTCCACCATGTTTACGATGTTTCCTCCTGATTCTCTATTTCCCTTTCCCTCTATTTCTATCTCATCCCTTCTTTCTACCTCTCTTTCTTCTGCGCTCTCTCTCTCTCTCTCTCTCTCTGCTAAATCAAACCCTTTTTAATATTTAGTGGGATTAGCTCTTCTCTATAAAAAAAAGAATACAAACATCATCATAAATAATATGACAAGCATCAGATTCTAACAATGTATTCTTTATTTTGGGCCAGAAATATATAATATGTGAAAGTTCATACCATTTCTATTCCAGGAGGAAATAGATGCAATACACACCATCTAAACATAAAATGCTATCAAAAGCTGCAATTGAAATTCTTAGGTGGAATTTCCAGCACACTGCAAAAATAGGTTAACTCTAATCCTGCCATAATGAATACAGCCTAATGCCACAGGGCTAATCCCCATTGTGCCAAGCCTCAAGTCCCCCTGTGCCAAAATTAATTTTGAGATAAACGGATTAACGCGATGGTACTATCCATAGCGCGTGTGAAACACTAGGCACAGTGCAATGGGCATGAACAATAAATGCTATTACAAATGCGAGCATGCATGCACAAAGCAGATAAGCGGCAGCTCGCTCGCATGAATGAAGCAACCAATCGATAGCGCGCTCGCATTAGCTCGCGGTAGCGTGCAAGCAGCCTAATGGCAGGATATGAGTTAATAATAATATGTTATATGTATCTATGATCTTACCTCATCCAACTCATTTAGCATGACAATAACCGGACACTTCCAATCAAAGGCAAGCCTCCACATGTCTTCCACTGTGTTAGGCAAGGGGGACTGAGTGGCCAGGAAAACATCCTTCTTCAGGAATGTCTGGAGAGAAAGAAAAATAGACCTTCAAGATGAACCTGTATCAACTACTGGCTAAAGCATTGGTAAACAAGAGAATGCAGTTGTCAACCGGTTAATTAATGTGACAGTTTGAAGTTGTGTGTCATTATGATGAAGAAGCTAACTTCTTGTAATCTTCGTTTGAGGTACTCTTTGCACGCTCTTTGTGTCTGTCTCTTGCTATATCTCTCGATCTCTCTCCTCTCTCACTCTTTCTCAGCCCGTCTCCTTTCTCTCTCCCACTCTCCTTTCCTCCCTCTCTCTCTCTCTCTCTCCTACTCTCCTGTCTTACCTCTCTCCCCCCCCTTCCCCCCCCCCTTCCCTCCCCCTCCCCTTTCTCTCCCATCTCCTCAACCCTCTACATTAATCCTCTATGAAAAAACACATGATGCAATCACTCCAATCCTAACCCCTATCCTACCTTTATCTAAGTATATACTCACATTCAGGAAAGAGGCATTGATGTAATCAGTGCTATCAATCGAACCAGGGCATGCAAGGTACGGTCTGTTACGCTCCACTGAAGAAGACAAACAAAAAATCAAATTACCATGACAGCACTTGCTGAAGAGAAGAGGATGCATGTACTATGTCAGTCTTTAACAAAGCACTATTAAACTGCCTGTCAAACAAAAGCTCATGAGTTGGATATTTTTATAATAATAATAAAGAAAAGAATATTTTGCAATGGTTGATCTTAAGGGAAGAGGCATCTTACAAATTTGAGTCTCTTTCTTTTTCTTGCTTGTCAGAGTTGTGTCTGACTTGTGTCCTACCCCCTCCCCTTCCCATATCTCTGTCTTCCCAACAAGCAATGTGCTGTAATTCATATACTGAATTATTCCTGAACAATAAGAATTCAAATAACTGCATGAATTCAATTCTATGAAGGTCTACATAATGAAAATTACTTTAATCCTTACATAAGAAATGTCCAGATTGTTTAAAGACATATTTTCTAAAGTGAGTGCATAACAAATAAATTGAATCTTGATAGACCATTTTACATATAACATTCAAATATCATACAGAGAAAGAGAGAGCAAAAGACAAGATGTTAAAGATCCTACAAGGATACTCAATTCTTGCGATATATTACCAAAGGTCAAGTTATTACCTGCCTTTGTATCGAATAAATTGATGGGAAAATACCAGGAAATGTGGAAAATATTATATACAGCATTTGAAAGTAAAACCAAAACTAGCTATATGAAAACAGGAAAGGTTTTTGTTTGTATATGGCCTCAAATATGTGCATACTGGTTATAATGACTCACATGGCAAAATATCAGGAAAGCGATTCTTCTTTCGATTAATGGAAGCTCTTCCGCTTCGAAAGCTATTCGCAGATGGTGTTGGAGTCAGTGTATGCAGATTCTGAGACAAAGAGTGATGGAATAAATCATGATCATTTGTTTACAGTGCAACAATTAGGAGTTGTTCTTATCATATATTCACAATGTATAAAGCTTCATTTAGATTGCTTTCTATTTATGACTAATCTCATTATCATTTATAAGTCAATTACATAGCAAAAAATCACCTCAAAACCACTAATACATGTACAGTGTTTGTTGGCAGGCTTGATTCTCTTTTTTTCTGTGTTTTGAAACATTTCTGATTCCACATTATCAACTGACATGTACATAGAGCAGTTACAATGTATATATTGCATTACTTAATGCATTAAGCATCAAATTTGTTATTTAGTTAAATAGAACTTCACCCCCTTAATTGCACAACGACACACAAAACACATATTTAGTGGTTTTAAGCTTTTAGGTCACCATCATAATCCTGGCCTTCTGGGTCAGGAAGTTAGAAACAGACTTTCCAACTATCCAAACATTCCAAACAGGATAGGGTTAATCCTGTTCATACAGGATAACAGGATACAAGACAGGAAGGAAAAGCTTCACACAAACACAATTTGTATTTCAATTTAAGTTCTATGAACCTTCTTTGCAATCAAACTGGGCAAAAGAATCATCACACAGAGCTTTAAAGAGATGGTTCATTGAAATGTGGAAAATGGGCAAATTACACCTCTACAGATTGCTGAGAACATTAACAAAATGAGCAAAGTACTTTTGAAGCCCTTACTGATGTGAGGAATAAATTAAATGCAATTGTGTTACCCTTTCCTGAACCCACTCACTAAGTGAATTGACGGCGTTATTTTACATGCGAAACGATGACGTCACAATATGAACAACCTACATCACACATTCGGGACAATGTTGGATACCCATTGCAATTTTCAGATATGGGTTAACGTTGTTTGTATATTTACCGCCAGTGGTGATATTTCCTCTTTTTTGGCATTTTGAATGAGATACACTGAATAAATGATACTTTCTACAAATGTTTGTTTGATTTTTATATTTTTTTCGTCACATTTGAGCATAAAAATCGGAAAACCAATCACATATTCTGAGGGCACTTCAGCGTGTATGTATCTGATCTGGGAAGGCAAAGGACATTTCGCATGCTGACCTAACGACTCTTTTGGAGTAAAAAAGGCGACAAACTTACATAGAATTGTCCAGATATTCATTACAAAAATGTGTGATTAGGCTGATTAATTTACATTTTTGATAAATTAAGTCGTATAGGACCTGATAAACAGAAAGAAACGGATCAGTCCGGTTCGCGATTCACGGCTAGCTCGAGCGCCGGGCTACGGGCTAGGCTGCCTAGCAAGCTGCGCTAGATGTGATGCACGCATTTAGAGGTCAGTGTATTGCACACATAATGCATGCACAGAGTACGCACGCACAGCTACAAGCTACGGGAAACTTGAACGCTACATCGACGATATATTCACTCGCTTTTGGAAGTTATATACCATTTATCTAGACTAACGTCAGATTAAGAACCAAAACCATGCCATGGAGGAACCTTCTGGAGTATACTCAAGTATATGTTTTCGTCCATATCCATATTCCCAGGGGATTTTGATGAAGGTAAACAGCGTTAGGCATAAATGGGTACGGTACTCGAGAGTCAATGCAATACATGCAAACTGCATCTCGCACCGTCGTCAATCATTTTAGCTGAGCGGCCCGCTGTTCATATTGTGACGTCACTCAAAAATCAGCTGACTTACGATGTTATGGGGGCGTTGAGTGGGTTGATTTTTCGTCAAGTTCAATCAACTTTTATAAATTTCGCTCGAATGTACAAGTTACACAAATGTAATGATTTTACTCAGTGTAATGTTTCGATTGCAATGATACCAAATTCAGTCAAGTTTGAAATCAATAAACCATCTCTTTAAGAGAAGACTTCTTTTGGTATACAGTCAAACCTGCCTTTATGGCCACCTGTCTATAATGGTCATCTCCTGCTAAGAGGAAATGTGCCATGTAGAAGCTTTCTAGAAGGGCCAACTGTCTAAAGAGGCCAGTGCTTCTGTTTTCTTTGAGTGGTCTTTATAGAAAGGTCTGACTGCACCTTGTTTTCTCTTCTATACAAAACAGTACAATCAACTGGTAGTTCCTCATAATCTATAACTCTGTATATCTTTCATGACTCAGAGCTACAGAATCTTTCCCAGATCATGTTGATGATCATCATATCATGAATCGAATTTGATAATTTCATTGAAAAAATTAGAAAAATAAACAAGATAAAATACATACATGTATTACTCTTTTAACATGCCTTGTCTACATTCATTTTGAGGGTTTCTTACAAATTCATTACCATTAATACACAACAGAATATTTATCATTTCACTATCACTTGAAAATTAAAAACAATGATTTCATCTCATCTCATCTTTTATATCTTTAATCATAACATGCATTCTCTTTATTTTCGCTTGTTTCTTGGTTTCTTCCTGTTGACATGTATACGACTTTCTCTTACCTTAAATTCGACGTGAATGTTTGCCTTCTTTGTCACGGAGTTGGCCCTATGCAGTGTGTCCATCTTCTCTCTGAACTTGGAAACTGGTATCTCAGTTTTGCCACTCAGGTAGACCTCAAGCAAGGCATTGTACAGGAAGATGTATTGCTCCTGGAGAGATCAAATATTATTTACATTATTGTATATAAAGTGTGAAATTGGAAATTAGGCGCACCTAACAAAAGGACTTGGTAAAAGGACTGTTATATATACATCCTAATATTGTATATTATTACCTGTATCAGACATCTGAGCTGGTCATTTACAAAACCGTATTGCCCTAGTTTTCACTAGCAGTGGGAACGGAGGGGGTATATTCTTTGTATTTTCCTTGGTCTCCCTGCTCGTATAGACTTTGCGTGTAGAGACGAGCGAAAATATACCTTTGTATTTTCCACGGTCTCGCATCCAGGCATCTTGTATTGACCGCGCCGTATTTTGTCATTTTCATTGCGCATCTATTATGCGTACGAGAACCTGCGCACTTTGCGCGCACTCTATTGTGACGTAATAATCACACCAAATGCGCACTGTTTGCAGTGGATCGAAAATTTCGTCAAGCACTGGATGCACAGTGCCGGTTTGACAAAGTTGTTCAGTTCTTTGAGATTGTCATGGTGGATTTTTGTATTTGCTCTAGATGTCTGATTTGGATAACAATACAAATATTGACTGGCTTTACTTTCGGGGGATATCAGAAATATTGACCGCGCTAAGACCATATTGCCCTCGTCTTTCGACTCTGGGCAATATGATCTGAGCTTGGTCAATATTTCTGATATAACCCTCAAAGCCAGTCAATATTATATAAATGTTCCCTGAGGTATATCCCCTCCCCCCCCCCCCCCCCCCGATTTCAGCTGCAGAGAGATTGAATGGTGTTGAAAATCATTGCTCAAGTAAAAACAAGTTATGAAGTAATCTGATATAAAAACTGTTTATCATTTGTTTGCAAGATCATATGTAAGATAGAGATGATTTTTGAGTAAGCAAGTTCACAGATTTATTCGGCTCATAAAAGCAGAAGCTAATTCATACCAAATTTTAAATCCCACTGAGACAAATCTTGGATTAGTGCCCATGAAAGTCATGCAATCTTCATTCATAATATGCAACCATGGTGCATAACACGATACACCAACACATGTAGAAGTATTATTTTAAAAACGTGAAACAAATTTTCTTCTTCTTCCTCTCCTCTTTCTTTCTGTTTGTCTTCCTTCCCTCCTTCCTTCTAGTACTACCACTACTACTAATACTACCACCACCACCACCACTACCACCACCACCATCACCACCACTCCTCACATGAAGTAGGATATAGAGCATAATCAATTTAGAAAGAATAAGGGGCAAATACAGGTATCTATAGATATCAGGGGTCAATTACATGTATATATTATGTGCTTACTAGAAAGTACATGTTATCTATATTACATCTGTTAAGAGCCAGAAGGGCATTAACTCTGCATTTCATTACGTAAGTTAACATCCTTCTGGCTCCAAACTGAAGATATTATATGTACCTTAGTCTGAACCATCTTGATCCTGTTTTCTCTCATCTTAGAGATGAAGCTAAAGATGTCTACTCTGCCTTCCTCCTTCATCATGTCCAGCATGTTGTAGAGACAGATAAACGTCCCAGTCCTCCCTACTCCAGCACTGCATGCGGGGGATAACAGCAAGGGAAATATGTATGTCCTTGTTGATGTCTGTTTGTCTGTCTCCTCTGTGTCTGTTTCCAAGTATTTGCCAACTGGTGACTGTCTCTCTGTGTGTTTTTATGTGTATGTTTGTACTGTCTCATCTATGTCCGTTTCCTAGTATGTGTCAACTGGTGACCGCCTCTCTGTGTATTTGTCTGCAGTATGTCTGTCTGTCTGTCTTTTATCTGCTTGTGTCTGTATCTCTACTTCTGTTTGTCATCACCTTCTCTCTCTGTCTCTCTCTCTCTCTCCCTCTCTCTCTGTCTCTCCCTCTCTCTCTCTCCCTCTGTCTCTATCTCTCTCTCTGTCTGTCTGTCTCTCTCTCCCTCTTTCTCTATCTCTCTCTCTGTCTGTCTGTCTCTGTCGGTCTCTCTGCCTGTCTCTCTCACTCTCTCTCTCTGTCTCTCTCTCTCTCTTTCTCTCTCTCTCTCTCTCTCTCTTTCTCTCTCATCTCACTTCATAATTTGTTCTCTTTATTATTGTCTCATATACAGTACATAAACTAGCTTAATACATCTCCAATTTAAACATACAATGCAGATCTACACTTATTCTCTCTCATTCTGTTCCTATAATCTCAATTCCTACCTGCAATGAACCAGCATAGGATCGGTATATCCAGTGGATTGCAACTTGGTATGATGTTGTTTGACCGTGTCTGTGAAGCTGATGAGCGTTGTATAATACTCCGGGACACCCATGTCAGGCCAAGAAAGATAGTGGTACTGCACGATGGTTCGCTTCTCTTCACTCTCGTCTTCCTCCATCTCATCTCCTGTCTGTATCACACAATCAACAAATAGACATTTTCCTATTTTCATCTGGGTTCTCATTAGGCTATGAGTGTACATTTATGAGACGCATTTCTTAGATTCTCACAGAAAGTTGTTAGAAAGATAAGTTATAACAACAACAATTTTTAAATGCTATCAAAGTTCTCTATAATATTTTGTTTATTTCTCAATTTCTTGTGACTTTTTGTTTTTAGTTTTACACTTATATGTATCACTTTTCAGAAAGGCATGTGAAACAGTCTTTGATCAAACCCTGTCTATTATTCTATAATGAATTATAATCTTGTCTATTTTGTAACATATATTCACTTTATTCTCTCCACTCATACTCTATTTGTTTCTGTTTTTAAGGGATATTCTAAACATATTTACAAATGTCTACATTAGTAGTCATGGAAAGCAAATGCTTACATCAGTATGCACATTGATGAAATATCATCAAAAAGATAAAAACACTATATTGAATATTAAAGACACAACATTGATATGTATTCGTACAACGTCAATCATTTCATTCGTGATACTACATGGCTTTTGCAATGGCACTTAACTCCTTCTCCGCTTTGGTCAATGAATGAAGGAAAAAAAGAGGTGGGTCGCCACAGTTGACTTTTGTCACATATACAATGTGTAGATAAAATATTAACTTTACTCCAAAACACTGAGACATTCAAAATCAAAATTTTGGAAACCCAAAGTAGATTACCAAAATGAAGTAGAACAAAAAGCTGCATATGGAACACAGATTTTAACACGTAAGCTAGTACTTCTTTCTACTACATCTACCTTGATATTACCTCAAATGTTGAATTACAACTTTTCATCCATAGATATCACCAACTATTATCATCTTTGCTTTCTGGATGCAGCTTTTCATTCTACTACATTTCACTAAGCTAACGATTAAAGGAAATACCTTCTTCTTAACGATCAAGGTCCGCACAATGTGGTCAGAGAATTGCTCAACCTCAAGCAAGAAGAGAGAGAAGTCACCCATCACTTCGATAGACCTTGGGTTCTTGGGCCAGTACTGCCTACAACGATCCTGCAAAGTTGTTTAAAGAGTGTTTTAGTAAATTGGAGGCACTCGTTAACTTAGAATTACAAACAAATATTGCCCATCTATTGCAATAGAGGACAGAAGATTTAGATTTTCTTCAGAAATCAATTTGTTTCTGAAAACTTTGTTTACTCATCAACTTATAATATTGCCTCATTCTCCTAGGCTAGAATAATAAACTACCTTTACTTGGTTCCTTTACAAGCGATCAAATAATGCTCATGCTATCTAAAAAATACTGTCTCAATAAAGGAGATTTCTTCAGTTCAAAAATCTGTACATGTAAGTGTAGATGTCTCTACACATTTTAAACTTGTAATTTTATAAAACAGTATATACAAATGCAAAATGCAAAATATATTGTGGTAAATGAACATTATCAACAAACACAGTAAACTGTAACGTTTGTAGTTTTAATATGTAATTTCATTCAATAATGTGTAAGCTCCATGTTAACGCTGAATCCTACCTTTCCTGCCTCAATCAAGTTGGTTACCATGACGATGGTTGCAACATTCTCTTGCCAGATCATCCTCCAGAAGGCAGTCAGTGATGCCGTGTTAGGTGCTGAAGAAAGGAATCATAAGCAAATGTTCTTGTTTCTTCAAACATACATGAATATGCATATGTACATGTAATATACTGAAACATATCTTGTGTGTTATCAGTGCATACATTAGAGCGCTTTCGCAAACACAACGAAAGCAAAGACGACGGGAGAATTACGGCGATACAGGTCTTCCGTCGTGTTTAGGTAACGTATGCTATCATGGCCGTGTATGGTCGTGAAAATCAACAAGACAGAAAAATTCTGGTTTCGCGCATGCACAGATTGTATTTTGGCTCGCGTTACCCGTCATCTTTGCCTTCCGTTGTGTTTGCGAAAGCGCCCTAGTAACATTGTTAATAGTACAGTGACATTAATGTTGAAGAAAATTTATTGGTAAAATGTAATCCTACATCTTTATTAAAAACAAACATAATTCAGACAAAACAATAAGAAACTTGTACTTCTGTCATAACAAAGAACTGATAGAATCACAATAATAAAGATACAACTCAAATATTTGACAAAAAAGGAGACCACAATTTTGGTTAGATTTAACAAAGATTATAAACAACCTTATGCATTTCACAAAGTACAATACACTCAGTATAACAAAGAGGTCAAATTTAGAATTTACTGTACATTTACTCAAGATTATTAGTGAATTATGCAATATTGATTACTTAATATTAAAAAAAAACAATTTTTACCTTGTGATGCGATGAATGCCTTTTTTCCCTTGAAGTCCTAAGGAAGAAAAAAATGGGCATGATTATATTGATGTACAGTCATGTAAATAAAATGCACTTTCCTATTAAACTTTTTTGTTAAGATCGGATGTATAGTTACAAAGTCACGCCGTGATCTTTTGTCTTTGCATGTCAGCCTGAAAATTGCTCATTTTTGTGATTTGTGTACAAAACATATGGAAATATCATTTTTTCTAAAAAGAGATAAAACATTGGTTATTTGGTCTTGTTTAAAGTTTAGGTATTTGTTTTGGGGTCAAAATAGTTGAATTGTAGTTAGAAATAAAATAAAACAACAAAAACAATAAAATACATAAGAAATTATCAAAACAAGAGATAACATAACAATTAACCTGACTCTTCCAATTTTTGTTGTTGTATTATTATTCCAAATGGTCTAAAGAATATATGTAGTGAAAAAGAATGCTTAAATATGAATAATATTACCATAAATATGCCAATGAGTGAATTTTTCAAAAAAATGAAATTACCATAGTATTCTATACACTTCACTTGACATGCATGCACATTTCTGCAGCGATCGGCTGTAAAACGGCTGAGATCTTAGGGGGGTTGACCCCCCCCCCCCCCTCCCCAATAAAAATCTGGTCTGAAATAGACAAGTTAAAATAGGGTTAACTGAATTTGGTATGTACTTACGCTGAGATAGTTAGCATTGAAGTAGTCAGAGTGGGGATCTCCTTCAACTTTCTCAAGCACAACACGAGAATGATCATCTGAAATAGCCATTGGAAAAGACAGATATATTCAGATGAGGTGCAAGGCACAGAAAGGGAACAGATATCCTTCAATTAACCCCTTTCACCGAATCCTATCCATTGAGTTCCACTGTGGTGATTATACATAGACTTCAAATAAGAGTAGGTATTGTCCTTACTAAAACAAAAGTTGGTTCAAGCATTGTAAAGTCTGTTCCTGTTAAGCAAATTTCTACCTTGCATATTAACCATGGGATAATTTTTTTTAGTGCATGATTTGACGGATGGAAGTCCACTAATGAGTATTGTGGTGTAAACTTGGAAGCTTGGAGATGGTTAAAATTTAACTACAATACCCCCCCCCCCCCTCCCCACACCTCTTCTCTCTATCCTGCCCCTAACCTCTCTCTCTCTCTCTCTCTCTCTCTCTCTCTCCATCTCTTTCTTTCTCTCTCTCTCTCTCTCTCCATCTCTTTCTCTCTCTCTTTCTTCATACCTAATTATCTTTTCTCTATCTAGAGGCCGAAAAATAGAAATCAAATTACATAGTTGGCATGAAATGCACTTCTTCAAAGTGTGATCTCAATACATAAACATATATCATGCTTTCTCTATTTTCGTCTATCTCTCCCTCCCTCCCTCCCTCCCTCCCTCCCTCCCTCCCTCTCTCTTCCCCCCTCTCAATAGCTTACATCATACACCCTCAGCTCTGTGTACTCACATGCAATGATATTCCTGAAGCGATTCTTTGGCTTGTTCTTCTCTTTGGAGGCGACTTCCCAGGGACTTTGTTGGTTGACGTTGAGAAGCTATGTCCATGTACAAATTAATAATTAGGAAATAAATAGTAAGGCATAACAAGATTACAAAAACATAAGTATACATATTCATACATGTAAATGTATTTAATGACTGAATAGTCTGCCTGTGGCTCTCACATACCATTAAATCTCATTAAATCAGCCCTCAATTAACATAAGAAAAAGGGGATCATGGGGGAACAACAAGCACCGATTAAGCATGGTTTGCAATAAAGAGGGCTTAAGTATAGCTATAAGCTTTAATTGAAATATATTAAAAGCTACAAACTTTATGTTAACTGTAAAACTAAATATATCTTCATACAATTGACTCTTACTTCCTGAGGTGTGCTTCCTACATTCCATATCTATTTCTACTTCTCAAGAGATGCACTGTAATACTCACATTGAACTCATGGGCCAGTTCATTGATGCTTCCATTCTTCTTGCTCTTGATGTAGTCCTCAAGCTCTGTGGCCAGCACCACTCCTGGAACGGTCACGTTCTGGTAGATGTCTCCACTTACCGCCTCCTCTCTACTTCCTTTGTCGAGATTCTCCTTACTCTTAGATCGGTCTCTAGGCACCATAAGCGGCTTCTCATCCTTCTTTCCCATTTCCTGCTTTCTGTTGACATCATCCAATGATGCGTTGCTTCCAGCCTTTTCTGTAGCATAGAGGGCATACGGCTTTGGCTGCGGTGGAGGCTTGGCTTTGGGTTCCGGTCTTTCTGGACGAACGATAGCGACAGGTTTGCCGTTGGTGTTTTGGGATTGCACCCTTGGTTGGATGGGTGGTTTAGAGGTTGGGACTGTCACAGAAGGTGGAAGGTCAACTCCTTCATAGGTGTTCTCCTCATATGCCACTCCGTCATATGTGTTGTCTTGGAAATCAATCTCTTCATTACTGTATATGACAGCAGACGTACCTAAAATGGAATAAAAAGTCAATGAGAAAATATGCTCACAAAAAAAAAGGATGTAAGATGTAAATGGGTTGCTTCTCCGATTTAAGCTAGTAACAAAAAATTCAAAAAAAATTGAGTCTCAGGTTCTTTTATAAGGTAGAGTACCAAACGTACACTGTACATTGTATAATTGGGGATAACATGATCAAAAACGAACCAAACAATGTCCAGGTATTGCACTCTAATCAACGTGTTATTTGTAAGGAATTATTAGATTTCTACGAGGTTAATTTAAAAAAAAAGAACCCCCTGCCCCCCCCCCCCCCCCCCCCCCCCGCAAAAAAAAAAAAAATACAAGAAATTTGGATCAGATTTTGCAATTTAAGTTTTTCATATGAATTGTTAAAATCAACTGATGATAAATCAGTGTAATTCGACTAAGAAGTTCCTCTTAAAATCCTGTCTTACTACATGTACCTGTATGGGGAAATTAGTACATTTCTTCCAAGAAATACTATAAGAAATACCAAGAAATAGACGGATAGGACAAAATACATGTAGATGCTTGGTTTTCTTAATAAAGTAGCTTAGCGAAATGAAATGGCATTAAAAGACGTGTTTGGAACGCTAAGGGTGAAAGAGCTAATGATTTTTGTGAAGTAAAATGCTCTTTTTTGACATACCTGAATGAAAGTTTAGGTAACATCAAGCCTAATCGAGATAGTAAATGTACTAACCAGCTCCATATCTTAACCATGTGGGTCTACATCTGTGTGATACATTTATACTTTTCATCAATAATGCATTTTGTGTTCCGGATGCGTCTGTTTTTGTGCCACTACGTTTCACTAATCTACCTATGGAGTAGAATGTTTAACTCACCATCCTGCTTATCAATAGCCTTGGTATCCTGACCTTTGTTGTTTCTTCGCCTATGAAAAATAAAGGTGTAAGATCATTCATTCATTAAAGGCATCGTTTCACAATGTTAAATCTGAGATGCATGGCCCTACGTGTTATCAGTGTCTGTGATATGGTGTAATATTGAAGCCTTACAAAAATTGCGCTTCAAAATGATCAAGAAGTGCCTCAAAAAGTAAAAATCTTTGAGTGTCTGGTTTTACCATCCTCGTTTTCCCCAATAGACTGTAGTGTAATGAAAACCATTAGGAAAACGCAAAATTTGATTTCAATTTCCAATCATAAATATCTTGATAATCAGACAGGCGATCAGCTTGTAAAAGTCATGGGGTTCGTGACTGACCTGTAGGTTTAAAATTATCATTGAAGCATGAGCTAAATCCAGGATTTTGTTTCAGAATCTAAGACAAAGTTACCCAATCCCATTAAGGCAAATGTTTTTTTTTTTTTTTTTTTTTTTTTGGGGGGGGGGGGGGGGGGGGGGTTGGGACCCTTGCCTAATCTCTAATTGACAAAATCAAATATTACATCTTGTTATAATTATGCCAAACTGTTATTGTACATAGACTGTATGAACATGTAGCTTTATACAGGTGTATACACACCAGTTTGAGGAAGTGGGATGGGTCCTATAATGTGTTCCTGGGTATAAAAATAAAAGAAGACAACAATACATTGTACGGTTAGTCTAAGATTGCTCACATTTATGTCCCCAGACACATTGACACCCCCCCCCCCCCCCCCCCACATGCTTTGTTTTGGTCCATTACAGTACAGTTAAATGTATTTAAAAAAGTGGTAGTCACTTCAGGGGTAATGGGGGTGGGGGGGGGGGGGCAGGGGTAAACTTCTAAGTTTCCTACAGGTATTTCTCTAGGGGTGGTTGTCGAGGGAGTAATTGTGTTGACAGCAGTTGTCCAGGGAAAGACTTTCTGGTGGTAATGATTCAATTTTTTATTTTTGTGAACACTTTGCTTTCTTTCTTCACCTCTCTGCACAGTCGCCCATTTACCACCCATACAATTTTGCACACAACAACAGGCACCAATTAATGGAAATGTCTTGATTAGCTCCAGAACAACCCTATTAACACGTAGAGGTGTTGTGGTCTAGTGGATAAGTCACCGGACTGTAGATCCAGGTTCAGGTTCAAATCCCAGCCCGACACTAACGTCCTTTGGCAAGAAGTTAATCTACATTTGCCACTCTCCACCCAGGTGCTAAATGGGTACCCGGTAGAATGTAAACATTAGTGTAGGTTGTTCAGCATGGTGAGCATCTGTAAAATGGCGCCGGGCTGGAATGCTCCCCAGGGAGTGGAGAATGTGCAAACATTGTGTGTAGGCAAGCCTGAATCCAATTAACCAGGTTAATAATATATCTGTAAAGCGCTTAGAGACATCGTCGATGTATTAAGCGCTATATAAACCCTGAATATTATTGTTAACACCAGTATAGATCACTCTTGAACTGGAAACAGTTAAAAATCTCAAATAAAATGTTGTGTGCTCTGCAAACCATATTAACCATGCAACAAAACCTTTAAAAATATAAAGTCAATAAGTCAACACTTTTTTTTTTTAAATCAAGAATTAAGTCTCATCAGGAAGCACGTAACTTTCAGACTATCTGCACGCACATAAACATAATATACCACATTTCCTGTATGATTACCAAGAAAACTTGAAAGAAAAAGGCTGGAAAATTGAGTTTCAGATTTCACTTACAATCAACATCCATTTCCATTTGGTTTCAAATTGAATGTCATAGTATGCAACGATTTTATTGACAAACAATTTCCAGCAAAGATTAAATTTTCTGTGTAAAGATCTTGAACATAACCATAAAAAACATTGCAAAAGAAAATCACAGAGGGTGATAATAGTACCGGTACTCTGATATTATTCATTTCACAAATAAATTGGGTCATTTTGTAGTAACACCTTTTTGCAAATTACTCAAAAAGTGTAAGAAAGTTAGTCATTGTTTTTAGTATTTGTTTCATTTTTCATTTGGTGTCTGTTTACAGTGTGTTTCAACTATTTAAATGAACCTTGGGCAACGGTCTCCCTGTTACTTACCTTCTAAAGATGCCAAGGACGAGAATAATGACCAGGATGAAGATAAAGAGGGTACCGATGACACCCCCTACTATCGCTCCTACTGGAGAAGGAGAGCCACCTGCAGTGAAGCAAAATACATGAAATAAGACTAGTACAAAGTACCAATCAAATAACAAATCGTGTGGCTCCTGTATTAAAGCCTATGGAGACTGAGAAATTTTAGTAGTTGCAAGATGTTCATACTTATTATTTTTTATTTTTTTGTTAAAAAAGTCATGTATTGTGCAATTTCGAAACAAATTCACTTAAAAATGATTGAATATAATTAAAGGGATCCGGTAACTTTGTCTTAGATCCTTTAAAAAAATCCTTGATTTAGCTCATGCTGCAATGATAATTATAAATCTTTAGGTCAGTCAGGAACCCCATGACTTTTACAAGCTGATCGCCTGTCTGATTATCAAGATATTTATGACTGAAAATCGAAATCAAATTTTGCGTTTGCCAAAGGGTTTTCATAACACTACAGTCTATTGGGGTAAACGAGTATGGTAAAACCAGTCACTCAAAGGTTTTTTCATTTGTAGGCACTTCTTGATCATTTTGAAGCGCAATTTTTTTTAGGGCTTCAATATTATACAAATAATGAAAGGTTATGAGTTCAATAGTGCGAATATTTTCATGAGTTGAAAGATTAACATTCTATTCAACGAGGCATCAGCCGAGTTGAATAGAATTAATGTTAATCTTTCAACGAATGAAAATATTCGAACCATTGAACGAATGAAAAACATTCATTATTTATTTTATACAACTTCGAAGAAGATCTAATAGAACGTTAATCAACAAATTATGCTTTACTCCTTATATTAAAGATAAATTCAAGTTGGATTCAAGCCTTCTCGATTACATTCAGATTGCCTTCGCGTCAGATACACGCAGGGATACGCGGGCGCACGGCAGAGAGGTACGCAGTCTGCATATAACCAAAAATGCACGGCGCATATAACCAAAAATGCACGACCGTGCAATATACCATCTATTGAATATCATGTGACCAACAATCCTCCAATCAAATGACAGGGATCCACGTAGGTGTTGTATAAAACACCATATCACAGACACTGATAACATGTAGGGCCGTGCATCTCAGATTTAACATTGTTAAACAATCCCTTTTAAGTACATGGAAGCAGGATTTAATTCTGCTTCATGTCACTCATTTCCTTTGGCATCAATCTGTATTAGCCATTTTCAACCCATGTTGAAGAAGCAATTTGAGCCAAAGGGTCTATTTCTGATTGAAAAGGTTTTATGGGTGCATGAACACACAATTGATATACCGGTATACTGCTCTTACCTGTTTGTATCGTCTTAGCATTCACAGGTTCTGACCAATTACTAGAACCAGCTCCATTAACAGTCTGTACCTACATGGATATAAGAAATGTGGATATCATAACAAAAATAATTCTATACATTTGACCTTTTTCTTGAAATTCTATCATCCAAGTCAGGGCAAATCTCAGGTTACCGGTACTTATCCAAAAGGAACTTGCTCTATTAATATTATCTTTTTGGGTTGTCTGTCCGTCCATCTGTACGTACGTCCGTACGTCGATCTGTACGTCCCGTTCTTGTAATCGCGTTATCTCAATGGATTCCCGCCAAATTTAAAAGGAGTCACGCATCAGTATCCATGTGCAGAAGGCCATAATTCGCTGACACCAGACGTGGTGGGAAAACCATTAATGGGAGTACAAATCTGTACACAGCAAACCCGTTGGCCAGTCAAGAATTACCCCCTTATTTCTCGGAGAATCTAGCTTCCGATCCCGCTTCAGATCGGGTGAGAGAAAAGCAAAGCATTACATACATTGTAAGGTTGAATGGTCATAAAACTGAAGGCTAACCCTGGTGATTGACAACACCTGTTATTGGGTAAACACCCAAACAGTGTTGAATTCCCCATGAGAGCTATACTGAGTGTCCTAAAGGGTGCGTTTATCCGGTCTTGCCACTAGATATGTACATATCGAACCCCACTATACGAAAGTGATTTGTGGGATGTCGCGTTTATCGTCTCTTCACGATTCAAAATAAAGGCCTTGTCTCTGCGCAGCTGCTTTGCGCCGTTTTACCCGGGAAGCAGACAGTTTCTCGGAGGTCAACTACACACACATGCTTGTACACAGCACATGGCGCGCGCTACCCTCCGAACTGGAAGTAGCTGGAAAGGTCCGATTTGTATGTGGGGTTCAAAACAGCTTTGCGTTTATCATCTCTCAGAAACGTGATTCTGATTATATGTCACATTCAAAACACACCTTTTTGCGTCTTTAGATATGCCCATATCTACAGACGTTTAGAAAAGGCTTTGCGTTTATCACCTTCAAAATTTGTCTGCAAGACGTTTGAGAAACCTGATTCTAGGCAAAAATTTGGTCAATAAACGCACCCTAAGTCATGTATGTATCTTGTGCAGAGCCAATGAAATGATAAGATTTTTCGGTCACAAGGTCAAAGTTCAAAGGTCACAGGGTCATTATGTATGCAAATATAGCTTGTGATCGCATTATCTCAATAACTGCCAAACTTAAGTCATGTATGTATCTTGCAGACCCAATGAACTGTTGTGATTTTGGGGTCACAAGGTCAAAGGTCATAATGCTCATTATGTATGCAAAAATAGTTTGTGAACGCAGTGTCAATAGAATCGACGGATGGATTATTATTATCAAACTCAGTCAGGACATGTATGTTTCTTGCAGACCCAATGAACTGATTAAATTTGGGGGTCACAAGGTCAAAGGTCATAATGCTCATTATGTATGCAAAAATAGTTTGTGAACGCAGTGTCAATAGAATCGACGGATGGATTAATATTATCAAACTCAGGACATGTATGTATCTTGCGGAGCCAATGATCATATTAGATTATGATCATGAGGTCAAAGATCAAAGGGTCATATACATGTATATGAAAAACTGCTTGTTAATCACAATATGAATTAAAATCAAATTTGAATTTTGAAAATTGCTTCTGTTTTGGTTTGTCAAATCGCTCTATGCCGGAGGCACAATTTTCACTGCACGCAGTCAAAGATCCATCTAGTTTTAATACTAGTAACTCTTCTAAAAGACCATACCTTTTTGCCCTTTCAAGTTGCATTTACAAGGACACAATCCATACAGAGAGTATTGCCAAACAGAAAATTTGCTCTTTACGTTCTATGAACAAAGGTCTTAATACAGTGTAAGTTCTAAAAAGCTCATCTCCAGTCGTCCTTTTAGAGGCCATGCAGGTGGTGTCAAATCTAGGACAAAAGTGCTCATGTCCTATGCATGCATCCATTGTTAAGTTCATGCGCTTGTGCATTGTATGCTAAAGTTCATAAAGAGGTACACAGCCTAATCATATTCTTTTGCTACACTACCAAGCAGTCCATAGCAATTTTCATGCCTGCGGTTTTGACCAATCACAGGCCTAGAATCTTTGTATATGTGGTATATAAATACATATCAATACATATAGATGTATTACCTGGACTGAGTAGTTTGTTGTTGCTGTCAGGTCTACCACAGTATGTTCTCCTTCAAATGCATCATTCAATAATTCCTCTGACTTATAGTCACCATCAACAACGGGATCAGTTTGCTGGTAGCGGATGATATACTTCTGGATGTTACCATTGGTGTTAGATGGTAGAGGGGTAGACCAGGATACAGTGAAGGAGCTTGTAGTACTCCGCGGTATAGCCACATTGATAGGACTAGGTGCAACTGTGAAGGCAAAGCAGGAAGGTCTACATTTACAAACTTGTATACTATTTATCAAAAATAATATCGCTAGTGACATTTGTTTGTCTCGCAACCATACATTGCAAGACAAACAAATGTCAGCTAGCGATATCATTTTCGATACTATATCCGCAATGAGTCATATATTTAGCATTATTGTATACTCTTGTATGAGAGGGTGTAAATATGCATTGCAAGTAGTTCCTCCTCCTCCTCCTCCTCCTCCTCCTCAGGCAAACTCTCACTATCTTCAAGTTGCGTTGCAGATAGTCTCACAGCTCCTGTCATTCTCCTTACTTGGCAGCACTCGTTGGAAAATGTGTTCAACTCAAACCATATAAGTAAACAACAGGATTTGCACATCTTTTACTATATCTATCGGAATAAGACTATTTCCTTTCAAGAATCCAAGATACGTGTAACTAGCGGACGGAGTCTTACCTTCTTCAAGTGTTTTGCCGATAGTCTCACTGCTCCTTTCACTCTCCTCGTCTTTATTTGATGCAGTTATTTGAATGGTATAGTCCAGATAGGTATCCAACCCTCTTAACGTGTAAGAGCTTGTGTCATTAGGAACCATGAGAGAGTTTAAAGAAGTTGACCCGGCATAGTAGATCATATAATGGGTCACTCCACTCCTGCAGTCTGCTGATTCAGAGGGGGGATGCTGAAACATAAAAGTGCAAATACATGTAACATGCAGCACAACCACATAAAAGAGGTTACTTTCACACTAATACACAAAACTACAAGATGTTATAATATTTTGTATACAATTTTTCACATTTATAAGGATGCTGCAATCAATATGATGGAGCATTCTGCAGAACAAGAATCTCTGGATCACAAAACATATTTATTTGCTTCCTTCTGTGAAATTAAATCTAAACTCTTTCTCATAAATCCTGAAACACACACTGTTAACTGGCAAACAGAGAAATTTGTACACCCGTTTTTTAAATCCAAATTATTTTGTTCAGTCAAATGTTGAGAAGTAAGTAAAAAAAAGCATCCAGAATGCCAAAGGCAAAATAGTGAAGTGAGTATAATTACTGTTGATATTTGACATATCTCAGTTAAATATTAGATAAAATCAAGTGTAATCAAGGTAAAAGAGATATTTACCAACTCCAAATCATAACGGTGTAGTTCTACCTCAATGTAATAAAATTGTGACTAATAACAGTTATGCATTTTGTGCTCTGGAGGAGTCTTTTCATCCAACTACATTATACGAAGCGACCAAACAGGTATTCTTAAAACAGTTCATACCTCCCATGTCACCTCTAGCTCTTTAGGGTTGATGGCTGTAACTAGTAGTCCAGTTGGAGAATCACTGGGTTCTGAAGTTTTAAAGTATATATAAGATACTAAATGGCTTGGATCTATATTAGATGAATAAAATCATACATACATACGCTCCAACAGGTACTCGTTGTGTGATTTAAATTAAATGTCAAGGAATCAAACATAAAACTACCGTTGGGCAAAACACAATGTAGGGTACTATAAACAATTTAGGGAAAATTCATGTTATGTAGAAAAAAAAATCTTTGTCACATTTAAGAAAGATAGAACAATTAAAAAATGCAAGATGTGACAGATTTTATTCAAAAAACTAGATAAGTTAAACATTTCAATGGAAAGTGCATTCAATCAATGAAAAGTGCATTAATATTAATATCCCAAATGTACATAGCAATTACTAATGCAAAAACAATGTACCTGTAAACAAATGTTTGAACAAATGTAAAACTCCAACACACTCAAGTATTTTTCTTCTGAGCATACTTACTTATACAGAGAGTTATTGTGTTGTTCCTAGGAGACTCGGGTCCTGTTCCACCTGTTCCTTCCCTCACTGCTGCTACACGAAACCTGTAATCTGTGTCTGGTGTCAGGTTACTAACGAGGGCTGATGTTGTGGGTTGATCTACTCTCTGATCCATTACCCAGTCACCATCCTTCTTTACAAAGACATCATATCCTACCAGAGGAGGATCACCTATGTCATCTTCTTCAGACCATGCATTCCATCGAAGATCTATTGTAGTTGACGTAGTACTCACTATCACTGGTGCTTTCTCTATGACTGGCAGAACTGAAGAAAACGTGAAAAGAAAATACTTGATACCATTTATGGAAATACCAGTCAAAATCAATGACACACCTACTGTATACTGTAAGTTCTTCCATGCACAGGAATTCACTGCTGACATCTTACAGAACTGCCAATGTATGATGCGGAGAATGTGCATATATTGTATGTGAAGGAGCCTGAATCCGATGACAGGGGTAATAATACATTGTAAAGTGCTTAGAAACATTGCAGATGAATCAAGTGCTATATAAACCCAGTTTGAATATTATCATTATTATAGAGTACAATAATAAAGTTCCTGAATGAATTTACATATAGGGCATTTGTATGGCCGGTAAATGTACATGATGCGACTTGCATGTACAAACAACCGTATCAATATAAGATAAGAACAAACATTCCATGTTAATATCAATAGATAGCAGTTTATTCAGTTTGCCCCCTAAGCTCAGCCATTAGTTTGTATTACTGTAGGCTTCACACATATTTTGCAACACATGTCTATTTTTGTTGTTACAGCTGTTGTGACCCTTGTTGCTGATGAAAAGGTTGTTTTTGTTGTGGCTGTTGTTGTGCTGCTGGTTTGTGGTGTAGTTGTGGTTGTCATTGATGTTGTAACAATTTTTGTTGTGGTTGTTATTTCATGGAGAGGGAGGGCATGTGCCTGACTCTTCATTTGACATGAAAGTCCAGAAACCAGAGCCTCTAACAACATAACTGATTTAACCCCTGTACCCCCGCATGCAGAAGTACGATCCTGCCTTAATGAAAGTAATGTCATGCGTTTTTATTAAATAAAGGTATCTCACAGAAGTACATTCAAGTATTGCGATGTCACGCAGTTTGCTCACCAAAGGTTGCGTTGGTAATGGGCGTACTGGGATAGCCGCCGCTGTTTCCAACATATAGAATGCAAAGGTATTCCCCATCTTCCTGTGGATACACACTATCAACATCAAATACAACAGCTCGTTCTGACCCTGAGACAGTGCTAGATCTCCTGGTGATTCCTGTCTTGTTATGGATGTCTCCAGTACGTCTGTAAAGATCAACTGAGGATGCATCGGGAAGTGGGATACCCTCAACATAACATGTGAAGCTAGATGGTTGGTATGGGTTCACTCTCACTGGAACCAATCTGGATATTCCTGCCAAGAACCAAGACAAACAATAAGAAAGAACATTAAATCATAAACACAATGTTCTACATAAAATTTGCTTGCTTTATGTATTTAACTTACAATTAAGTTACAATACAAAGGTTAACAAATCCTACATAAAATTTATAGAACATTGACCAATCGTGATATTTGAAAATAAAAGAATGGATTTGTTTGTATTACGCCGGTAAAAGAGAATGATCGACCCATATAATCTCGATATTCCTGTCAGAAACCAAGCAAAAGAACAAAACATCAAATGCAAATGTGCATGTCTACAGCAATAGAAGATTGCAACCTAGTCACTTTATTGGATTAGTATTTCTATCAAGAACTAAGCAACATCATAAAAAACTACCACAAATAAACTTGAACTTGTTCATGCAGGTGTACCTAAACAAGGGAAGATCTTAATCTGATTACTTCGTCCAAAATGTAATTATTTAATGTATATCAATGCAATACTCCTGGTATGGGAATCATACATGCTTCGTGAAACCACTGACTTTTATCAATCATGATGTCTATCCACTTGAGAAAATAAGTTTTGTACTACATGTACAGTCAAACCTGTCTCAGCGACCACGTGTCTATAACGACCACCTGTCCATAACGACCACTCAAAATCCCCCTGTGAGATTTCATGTAGTCAAGAACCTGTGCACAATGACCACCTACCTGACGCAACCAGCGGCCACTCATTGTGCTTCCACTCGCCACCGGAAATGCTCACACAACAACACCCAGGGCCAGCCAAGTAGCGACCAGCAATTAACAGCAGAACTTGAGCAATTTTGTTCACTCGCTCTGCTGTATACCGGTATATGGCAGTATATCGCTTAGTGGCAGCCTATAACGATAGGATATGGTTTCTTGCACATTTCATAAGGGCCAAATTTTATTGAAAATATATCAACACAGCATCATTGTCATGAAATTCGCTATTGACCCCTCGCTTGCTCACACACTGGCCGGCCCGCGAGAGGCCCTGGTGAGTGGGCGGCACACTGTCTGTCAATCAATTTTTCAGGCTCGTTCATTTTTATTTTGTTTAAATAATTTTGAATGTACCTAAAACTTTTAAAATTCTGGACAATTTCAAAAACAAACAAAAATGTTAAATCATGATTTTTTTTTATTTTGACTAAAAACCGTACCACTCTATGATTATTGAATTTTTAAACACCAACAAAGAAACTTGGGATGTTAGATTTATTGATGGGCTTAAAAAGGGCGCCAACGCCGACCTGTCTACAACAACCAGATTTTTTTATTTTCCTTGGGCGGTCGCTATAGACAGGTTTGACGTTACAAAGATAACCCAATAACTGATAATGATTTGGAGGGGGAAAAAGGTTTGTTTTTTCACATTAAACTTCCGCCTACTGGTGTACAGTGTAGGAGAAACTTCATTAAAATATGTATTGGACTTTATACAGAGCAAACAGTACAAAATATGTTTGAACTAAGCTCAAGTGTCAAACAACCAAGAATGATAATCATTATAATATTGGCTGAACTAGGAAACAAAGCAGAATACAATATATGCTGGGTATAATTACTTTGACAGTACGGTCCAAACCAGGTATCAAGGCATTGTCCATCACACAGACCTCTCTGCTTCTCACAAGCCGCTTGTTCACAATGACATAGCTGAAGACAATCCAAACCGAAGGTACCCCCTTCACACTCTGAAAAAATAAAACAAAAGTCATGTTTATTGGAAACATCTGATGAATGATTATTATTGATTACTAACGGCAAATATAATTTTGGCTGGGGTCTACTGGAAACAGGGTTGGAAACACAAAATTCAAATCATTTTAATCAAGTTCAACTTTAGAAGTAAAGATCCAGGAGAGTGTTTCACAAAGACTAAGATCTACTTTAAGTGGGACTTTTATAACTATGGCAGGTCGTTCATGCCACTAGTTGCTCTCACCATTGGTATCTCAATTATGATCTTTAGATTATATTTTTTCCTACAATAATGAACTATCAAAAAATGAAAATTTGTAGATTTGTGACCACGGTTGGTACGTCCCTTGAGAAACCAATTCCTGTAAATGATGAGAGAAAAATAGTGGCATGACCGGCCTGTCATAGTTAAGTCCAACTTAAAGTTGATCTTTTAGTCTTTGTGAAACACTCTCCCCTACTAGAAATCTGTTGCAGCCGGCAGTTCAGGGACCTCCTCTAGATCTGCTGTTCTCTTGATTACTATACTTTCAGGTGGCTCATCATGTTGGCTGCAACTCTTCATTTTAAGACAATAGGGGCTTTTCGTTTGTGTGGACGAGGACGGCGTTCACGTCCTCTAACGATGCGAATTGGCGTCAGACACCCGGCCTGTTCACTACCTTATAACCCTTTTCGTTTGAAGTCGACACCCGTTCTCTACACGATGACGTAATGGCCCCCGCACGCGCTTATTCAATATTTCCTTCTTTCACTTCTTATTTTGTTCTTCGTTTATTATTCTATTATACTCTCTCTATTTTCCTTATGTAATTCTTTGTTTTTCCTTCTTTCATCTTCTCTTCTATCTTTCCATTGTCTATTCTTTATCATTTTCTCTTTCTGTCTTTCCTAATGTTTTTGTTGTTGTTATCATTCTATCATTTTTCTTTCTATCTTTCCTCATATTATTCTTTGTTTCTTCCTTCTATCATCTTCTCTTATGTTATTCTTTGTTTTTATCATTCTATCACTTTCTCTTTTTGTATTTCCTTATGTTATTCTTTGTTTTTTCCTTCTTTCACCTTCTCTTTCTGTCTTTCCTTATGTTATTCTTTGTTTTTTCCTTCTTTCACCTTCTCTTTCTGTCTTTCCTTATGTTATTCTTTGTTTTTTCCTTCTTTCACCTTTTCTTTCTGTCTTTCCTTATGTTATTCTTCGTTTCTTCCTTCTTTCATCTTCTCTTATGTTATTCTTTGTTTTTATCATTCTATCACTTTCTCTTTTTGTATTTCCTTATGTTATTCTTTGTTTTTTCCTTCTTTCACCTTCTCTTTCTGTCTTTCCTTATGTTATTCTTTGTTTTTCCTTCTTTCACCTTCTCTTTCTGTCTTTCCTTATGTTATTCTTTGTTTTTTCCTTCTTTAACTTTCTCTTCAGTCTTTCCTTATGTTATTCTTTTTTTTTCTTCTTCTTTCACCTTCTCTTTCTGTCTTTCCTTATGTTATTCTTCGTTTCTTCCTTCTTTCATCTTCTCTTATGTTATTCTTTGTTTTTATCTTTCTATCACTTTCTCTTTTTGTATTTCCTTATGTTATTCTTTGTTTTTTCCTTCTTTCACCTTTTCTTTCTGTCTTTCCTTATGTTATTCTTTGTTTTTTCCTTCTATCATCTTCTCTTATGTTATTCTTTGTTTTTATCATTCTATCACTTTCTCTTTTTGTATTTCCTTATGTTATTCTTTGTTTTTTTCCTTCTTTCACCTTCTCTTTCTGTCTTTCCTTATGTTATTCTTTGTTTTTTCCTTCTTTCACTTTCTCTTTCTGTCTTTCCTTATGTTATTCTTTGTTTTTTCCCTTCTTTCACCTTCTCTTATGTTATTCTTTGCTTTTATTATTCTATCACTTTCTTTTTCTGTCTTTCGTTATGTTATTCTTCGTTTTTTCCTTCTATCACCTTTTCTTATGTTATTCTTTGTTTTTTTAATCATTCTATCACTTTCTCTTTCTGTTTTTACTTTCTGATTTACGCTGCGATGAAGCAAGATGACGTCATTCTGACGACGGGTCACTAGTTTTCTGACGAACCTCAAATCATCGATGAACGGGTTCGCAAATGTGGCCTGACGACGCCAGACGACCCGACGCATGCGCAGATCGCCGAAATGACGTCACATATTTGACGTCGACTATGTCGACGTGACAAACGAAAACCCCCTAATGACTTTGGTCACAACTAGAATACAGCTCTCTCTCTCTCTCGCTACAGAATACCACTGAGGATTTTTATGTGATGCTTTACCATCTATGGAGATCAGAAGTTTGCTCCTGGGACGATTATTTTGGGCTGTATTTCATCAAACGTATGGGTTAGGATTCAGGTTGCAACCTGGTTTTAGTTAAGGTTTAGGGTTAGGGTCAGGTCGCTGTTAGGTCAAGGGTCGTAGCTAAGAACTTGGTTAGTGTAGGATAATGACAGGAAACAAGTTCCGTAGACCAAATACTGATTCCCGATTTTAAAGGTCATAATCTAATCAACTGAACTGTGTACAGTTTCAAGATCACATTTGGCACCATGCAATTTCAACCATGCCCAACAAAGCAGTCAATATTTGTATACTAGAATCCTCCTCCAGAGTATATACATTATAATACTGTATTTACTTTCGCAGCACTACAGTATGTACATATCTGGTTGATATGACCAATATATACATGTACATGGATTTATGAGTGCTCATACCTGTGTACATAAAACAATCCTGGCGTATCATGCACTGCACCATACTTGATGTACATGTTGTGTGTAGTCTGGAGATAAATAAATAGAAAATGATATGGAAAATTCAACACCGTTTATTGAAAAATTGTATTTTACCTTGACATATGACCCCGCCACTATATACTGTGTATCCTAGAGCACACTTCTGCTCAGGGCACTCTCCAGATCCAGTATCTTTATCACATGGTTCATCATTCAAGCAATGACATTTATCAGTGCATTGAGATCCATAGTAACCGGCTTCACATTCATCTGGAACTGGGGATGATAAAAAAACATTTTAGAAATCACAATTTAGCAAGTACTGCATGTACTAGTATACAAATGATGCACAGGTTTGAGTGCGTCGGTAGGGATTGTGTGCACAAGGTACCTTTGAATGGTTTGAACCCACGAGGCGCAGCCGAGTGGGTTTTAGACCAAATTCAAAGGTACCGCGTGCACACAATTCCACCGACCCACGAATTAAACCTGTGCATCATCTGTTTTATAAGATAGGGCCCCAAAAATTGTCAAAAATACAAAATTTTGTTAATTTACATATTTACCAGATGCATGGCAAAATCATGCGTCCGGTAATTTTTTTTTACCGGACGCATGATTTTTTTTTACCGGACGCATGATTTTTTTTACCGGACGCATGATTTTTAACTCATCCAGAAATTTAAAAAAAAAAAAAAAAATTGTCAGTGCACATTAAACTGTAAACTTAAAAAAAAACAAATAATTATCACCAAAAAAAAATTATCAAAAAAATCATTAAAAAAAAAATTATATAAAAAAAAAATTATTAAAAAAAGAAAGAAAAAAAAAAAGGATATCGGTGGTATTGATCGCCGAGATCGCGTGCATCCAGTAAAAATAATTACATGGTAATTGACCAATCAGATTGCAGGGATTCTTCTACCCATCTTATAATAAATAATATATACTTCACAAAAATCAGATTATAAAAAATATTTTCTTTGCTAACTATTAAATTCACAATTTTCTTCATCTTAACCAGTCATTGCACATTTTTTTATTCTTTGCAATATTGATTTCAATTATTTCACATATTTGTAACAGTGCCTTCACTGAAGAAATTCATGTTTTTATAGTACCGGTAAGCATTCATCTCATCTATCATTAAACATGAAAATAGTACACCACTACTAGGTGCGAGTATGTCTAAGAAAATAGAAAATAGAATAAATTAAAATTATTATATAATTGTGAATCATCTTATTCCAAATGGGTATGGTGCAGGCGCCCCAGGTCCTGTAGGCGATGGGGTTAGAAATTAACAAAAGAACAAAAATTACAAAGCTACAGTGTACAAGTAAAATTCTGATTTATCTTACTTTTCAGTAAGAAGGCATTTATGTCATTTCATTTGTCATCATTGCTGACCTTGACTAGTTGACTTACTTTGACAATTGTCCCCAGACCAGCCAGCCTGACATCCACCTGTACATATTCCACTATAGATATTACATGATGAACCACTTGCACAGTGGCATGTCTGTGTACATCCTGGACCATATGTACCATCAGTACATACTGTAAAAGAATTCAAAATACAAAATCAAGTTGGACAGACACAATACATTCATCATCCCCCCCCCCCCTCCCTCCCCCTCCCCCCCCCCCCTCTCTCTCTCTCTCCCTCCTCCTCCTCCTCCTCCTCCTCCTCCTCCTCCTCCTCCTCCTCCTCCTCCTCCTCCTCCTCCTCCTCTTCCTCCTCCTCCTCCTCCTCCTCCTCCTCCTCCTCCTCCTCCTCCTCCTCCTCCTCCTCCTCCTCCTCCTCCTCCTCCTCCTCCTCCTCCTCCTCCTCCTCCTCCTCCTCCTCCTCCTCCTCCTCCTCCTCCTCCTCCTCCTCCTCCTCCTCCTCCTCCTCCTCTTTCTCTTCTTCTACTTTTTCGTCCACTGAGTTGCCCCTCAGCCCTGACCACACATTTTGGTATGTGTTATATATGGCCTATATGTTTTTTACTATTATAATTTGGGCACAATTAAAAGAATATCGGAAGCCTTACGTGTGTTACATGCAAGACCATGGGCACCGACGTCACATGAACATCCATAAGGATCAGGTAGGCAAAAAAGATTCCCATGACATTGTGTGGCAAGACTATTCCTAAATGAACATCGAATCTCGCAGTTCAATCCAAATCGATTTCCACCATCAGTTCTACAAACTGAAGAACACAAATAGTTGCAATGTTGAATCAAAACCTTGTAGACTTGCATAAGAAATAAAGACTTCATGAGATAACTTTCAAATATGGTTGCTTCTCCTTTGCAAATTGATGATGGTGTTTATAAATAGATGGTGTTTATAAATGGTCTTTAAAAATGATAGATTTTACTACATTGAATACCATGGATAGCAAAGTTCATCGATCATAAATATTACTGTTATTAAGACATTTATTTAGACAATATTTTATACGGTATTAAGGAATAAGAAATGAAAGCAAATCTTTTCCCCTGCTGTATATTATTTTTCATTCATTTTTGTATTGATTTACTTGACGTACAGTGTATCACATTACATGTTCATGTATAATGACCCACAGCTCTGGTAGAGAGGGTCACTTTACAAAGTATTTACAAAGTCATTTTACGTTTATATAACAGACTATAATACATGAAAGATAATACATCATAAAAGATCACGAATCTATACTTGTTATAAACAGAACGATAAATGATAGATCAACATTATTCTTGCAAACGATACCTGGTAAAATGAAGAGTAAGAAGTATGTACCGTATATAAACATTTCAAAAGACACGATGAATAATACTATACTGATTACTTTATCTCCTCGTCAGGTAAAAGTAACAAATATGAAATGAACATGTAAAATATATGTACATTCTCTGTACATTTAGAATGGAATAAGACAAGAAATATCTTCCTCAAATCATCTATTAAAGCCCTACTTAACGACTTATAGCTATATGCGCCCTCTATATATAACAAACAATGCCTAATCGGTGACCATTGGTCCCCCATGATCCTCTTTTTCTTATGTTAATTGAGAGCTAAGTTGATGAGATCAGTAACCACCTGTCCAGTGACCTTGCAGGTTGGTCGAATCCCTGCTGTACACTAGTACAGATAGGCTTTAAGAGATAAACATAAACATAATTCCAAAAAAAGTTCTACAGCCCTACTTACTTTCTAAACAATTCGCACCCTTGAAGTTGTTAGGGCAGATACATAGACCAGACTTGTCATCACAGACTCCACCATTGTAGCATTTATCACAGATACCATAACACTCAGGGGGACCCCACTTACCAGCAGGGCATTCTAATATGAGATAGGGAGAGAGAAACACAATTATGTAAAATACCTGTCACTAAATATTACATCATAACAAGGATGATAATTTATAGAAGATAAGCAGGGTAGAAAAAACAATAGGAGTAGAAAATTGATAAGTTTATCATTTAATTTCATCATTTGAAGTTTCATAAATCTTTTGAAATAAAATTTGCAAAGGGGAAAGAGCTATCCATCTTACGATACCGCGCCATCCAAGGAGATCAGACTTGGACATTATCTACCAGAATGCTCTAAACTACCATTTTTCTTAAGTGTCCACATTCATTTTTTCATTGATAATGAATTATAAATGAATATGTAAAGATCATCATCTTCATGTAACTTGCATATTAATCCAATGACTCTAAAAATTAAAATTTCTTGGCAAAATATGAAGCAATACTTTTACATGCATCATTACAAACAAGATCATCTAGGAGAACAAATTACACCTATTCTAAGAAGTCCAATCTGAACTCAGCAGGAAAACACTAATACATGTACCTCTGACGATGAGTCTGTATATTCCTCCTCTATTTTGATCCCTCTCGTTATCATAGTAGATCTCATAGATTCCTTGGTCTGATGTCTGGATTGGGTTTGGGAAGCTGATCTGAGTCTGCCCATTAAATGATGGTAGAACCTCACTTCCATCTTTCATCCAAGTAATCACATTGGCACTCGCATAACGAATATCCATGCCGATCATCACTTCAGTGTCATTCACATTGACTGTCTTTGTAAACAATTCATCACTTGATATGAATTTAGCTGTTGAAAGGGATGATAATAATAAATGAACAAAATAAAAAATGTTAAGTGTAATAATAATACATGTAGCACCTACATGTACAGGGCATATACGTGCATATCTGATTGATATACGTCTGTAAAAACCCAATACACACACACACACACACGCACTGCAGCCATTTATTCACTATAAAATGAAACCATACATTTAAATAAGACTTGCGTAGGCTTAGTGTATATTGAAATATATAATTACAATTTTCCAGTTGATATTTTTCAATAAAACAAGTTTCGATCATTTTCAAGATTAGAACTAACAACTATAGTCTGGTGAACATGTCAAAAATTGTTTGGACTTTCCTTTGACCATTTGAATGTTAGTAAACAATATCAATAAAAAAGGGCATGTTTCAGGCTCAGCCCATTATGGTGCATGTTATGCTTATGCTCAGTTTTCTTAAATGTTGTGCTATTTACACGTAAGTCTAAATTTCTTAAAAGAATCCTACTCTGGCATCTTCAGATTCATTCTCATTATATCTTTTTAAGTATCAAAATACTGTTAGGCCTGAGTCATGTCGGGAATTATACGAACCTTCATATGAAACATCAGATTTTTAGTATTCAAATTGGAGGAATACTAAGTTTAAAGACTCAATTCTACTAGTATTCAAACCAACTGGTTTTGAATACTAGTATTTTCATGGAAAATGTTTGTATATATTCAGAATACTAATATTTAAACAAAGACTAAAATTCCTTTGTATGGATTTTTAGTATTCGAACCACAACAATTTGAATACTTAAATTGATTTTAGTGGTTGTGACAATCAGATTTTTAGTATTCAAATTGGAGGAATACTAATATTAAAGACTCAATTCTACTAGTATTCAAACCAACCGGTTTTTAATACTAGTATTTTCGTGGAAAATGTTTGTATATTCGGAATACTAATAATCGAAGACTAAATTCTTTAGTTTAAATGGATTTTAGTATTTGAACCACAACAATTTGAATACTTAAATTGATTTTAGTGGTTCTGACAATAAGATTTTTAGTATTCAAATTGGAGGAATACATGCAACTACTAAAATACCACTTATTTTGAATTCTGAATATTAAGCGAATATATTCAGAAGACTTATTTTGTATTCCCGTTTGGTAAGGGTGGTCCCGGCCTTGCACTGATCAGAAACCGCGGTGTCCCCGGCCATATCAGCTAGCAGGAGCTATCACTTGCCTCTTTAAAACTTAGCGCATGACATCATAGTACATACAGGAAAAACTAAGCAACATCGTCAATTCAGCACTATTATTTGTTTTTCTTTTTACATTTAAATATGCTACAATGTTTCTAGTCCAATATGGAAATTTACATCATTATTCTAAATTTTAATTGCTTACAAAAGGAAACGAAAAATATTTTAAAAACCATTAATAATTCTACAAGCATCGACTGGCAGCAAATACACATTTCTGAGAATATTGTCTGCAGCAATTCCAAAGTCATCACTCTATGCGCACTACAGTTGCAGTGTGCATTGCAGCAAAGCTTTTCTGAGACATGGCTGCTATCCCAAAGACCGCATTGCAACAAAATCACCTTTGGTCACCATGGCTGAGAGGTGCCAGTCCAAAGTCTGCATTGTAAAGCGCATTGGGACATGATCCCCTTCCGTCACCATGGCTACATGACCTCCTGTTTCGCTTGCTTTAAAGTAGATATTCATTGATTTTAAAAACTAACTTTATTTTCATTATTGCAAAGTTGAAACTTTGTTTCGACAAGGTTATCAAAATTCAATGCTTGGAAACATTCAAAGTAATGATTATTATAAATTACAAAACGCTTAAATACAGCCCCTGCATAGCACCTGAAGAGCTCTCCGAACATTGCTGGGAGATGTGTGAGATCACAGTATGGACATGATTTGCACAAGCAGACGATGTCCCATGACATCTCACACATTTTCAGTGCCTGTGTTTTTATCTTCTCTTGAGTTCTTTCTCTTACTTCACTACCGTCAGGCTAAATGTATAATCTATTGCCTCACTCTAAACCCCGCACATGTTTTTATTTTGATGAAAAATGCAGCGATACAAAAATAAAGGAATCTGTCGCTTGTAAACAAAATAAGATGCCATTGTATATTCAGCTGCACACACCGGGGTATGTTCAGCGTTTCAAGAGGGAACAAATGCCGTCCTTAATATCATTCTGGGTTTTTTCAATTTGAAAGTGTGGTTTCTTTGATTGTTAATTAACCCCTATCCTGTGTATTTACAAGCAAAAGATTTTAGTTATCAGAATCGGGTCATATCCCCTTTTGAATGGTTTGACATGCCATTACATTTATATACACTAAGCCTATATAATTTGAGAAATAACAGCTTTGCAATTATGTTCATTCTCTATGGGATGCGTCTGCTTGGGCAGTGTTGGTCCCTATAGTGACGTCATTAAAACATCATTATTTGTCTGGTGAATCTCTTGTATATCCCAGCTGCTATGGAGGTGGTTGTAGTTGTATTTTATAAATCACCCGATATGTACATGTAGTTGACCTAAAACTTGTCCGATGGCCATCTGTTAGCTTACCAGTTTCTAGTCATACTAGTGATAGTCATAGTTTCTAGTCATTAGTTGACATATGTGTGATCTTCTTTTAATTTCACCTTTAAGGGATCGTTTAACAATGTTAAATCTTAGATGCACCGCCCCATGTGTTATCAGTGTTTGTGATATGGTGTTATATTGAAGCCCTAACAAATTGCGCTTCAAAATGATCAAGAAATGGCCGTAGACGAAAAACTTAATGCATGGCCGATTGTCAACGAAACGTAGTTAAGTCTTTTGCCAATTCTGCTTGTTGCTACGACAGGCATCCAGTGAAAACGAATTAGTTTGATAAAATTATGAAAATGCAAGCACGACTTTAAACTAGCAGAACTTTGTCATTCCTTGCTCATTTTTCGTGATTGAGGTGTCTTATGAAAGGGCAGATACTGAACTCTCTAGAAAAGTGATTTTCTCTTTTAAATTCAGATACCGTCCACCAAATTACTTTTTGGTGTCCTCTCTTCAAATTCATTTTAATTAGCCATGCGGGAAGTATGCATTATATGAGTTGCATCAGATGAAAGAGGAGGATCTAAGCTTTCCAAATATGTGTCATTTATCAATTATAAATGTGACTAAGTTATGATAAAACATCGATAATTCTCGGTTTCGTTTTTTCTGGGACGCACTGTATACGTCCGATTTTTGTTTGTACATCTAACTTAAGACGTAAAATAGATATATAGATATATAGTGTATGTTATTTACTAACCAGTAAAAACATGTATAATTTTTTATATATGTCTAACATAACATTGTACATTGTAAGAAAGAAATTAATATTAAAAAGAAAGGCGTTGGTGATAATAGTCAGGTCTTGACTAATTGCCATTACAACAAAAAACAACAACAACACCAACTCATTCTGTATTTTTCTTCAAATGATCTTTGTGATGGGGCAATTGCAGGAGTCTATAAATATGGTCTAGTCATAGAGATTCTATAGAGGTCCGTTAAAGATTTCTATAGAATTTGTATAGAAAAGTGGCCCACTTTTCTAAAGAATCTCTATAATTTTTTTTTATTGAATTGCTATAGAATAAAAATGGTCTATAGAATTCTTTACAAAAAAACTTCTATAATTTTCAATAAATGTTTTCTTTAAATATATTCAGGGCCATGTGCCCTCCCCCTCCCCCCCCCCCCCCCCCCCCCCCCCCGCAGCTACAACACAGCCGTGGCATGTTCCCTATCCATTATTTTGCTTTCTTGTTATCATTTTGCTTATTGCTCATTTCATTTTAATTTTTTATGAATATCGACCCTCATCGCGTATTATGACTAGCGACCCTCATTTCCTATAATGAATAGCGACCCTCTTCTGAATAGCGACCGTTATTTTGTATGATGAATAGCGACCCTCTTCTCGTATTATGAATAGTGAATAGCAACCCTCTTCTTGTTTTATGAACAGCGACCCTCTTCTTCGATTATGAATTACCCTAATGACCCTTTTTTTTTAATTTTTTTTTATGGGGGAGCAATCTTAAATGCCAAACATACCATTTTATGCATTTGCAAGGATCAAAATGCGTCCCGTTGCCAGTTTATTAAACTTGCCATTTTTATTTTTCTATGTCAAAATGCCGTTCATTCAAGTCAGGTTCTGAGCATTCATAAACTCATTATAAAGCCAATCTGTACTAGTTTACAAGAGGGATTAGACCACTGGACAGGTTGCTTCTTCCTTCTATTATTATGTTATTCTTTGTTTTTTTCCTTCTTTCACCTTCTCTTATGTTATTCTTTATTTTTATGATTCTATCACTTTCTCTTTTGTTATTCTTTGTTTCTTCCTTCTATTCTTATGTTAATCTTTGGGCGTGTTTATGCTTAACTTTTTCTGGCCAGAATCAGGCATCTGTTACGCGTTTAGTTTAAAACACGGTTGCGTCCTTTCTCACTTTTGTAGAATCACTGAAAAACGGCGATCACGATCACCGATCGTAAACTCACAAAAAGATGCGTTTACAATTTGTAAACGCGTTTAAATGGGGTCAACGCACTGACCTCTAGTGGGTCTACGCATGGACCATGGTCTACGTATATGCGCAGTGCAAGTTTGCGAATCCAGCTACAAGGCCAATTAAGGCCACCCACGGAGAATTGCCTGGAGGAGCCAGAGAAGTGAGCATAAACAGTACACCATGGAACTGCGATTACGATGAGCGTTTACGATGAAATGCCAAACATACCATTTTATGCATTTGCAAGGATCAAAATGCGTCCCGTTGCCAGTTTATTAAACTTGCCATTTTTATTTTTCTATGTCAAAATGCCGTTCATTCAAGTCAGGTTCTGAGCATTCATAAACTCATTATAAAGCCAATCTGTACTAGTTTACAAGAGGGATTAGACCACTGGACAGGTTGCTTCTTCCTTCTATTATTATGTTATTCTTTGTTTTTTTCCTTCTTTCACCTTCTCTTATGTTATTCTTTATTTTTATGATTCTATCACTTTCTCTTTTGTTATTCTTTGTTTCTTCCTTCTATTCTTATGTTAATCTTTGGGCGTGTTTATGCTTAACTTTTTCTGGCCAGAATCAGGCATCTGTTACGCGTTTAGTTTAAAACACGGTTGCGTCCTTTCTCACTTTTGTAGAATCACTGAAAAACGGCGATCACGATCACCGATCGTAAACTCACAAAAAGATGCGTTTACAATTTGTAAACGCGTTTAAATGGGGTCAACGCACTGACCTCTAGTGGGTCTACGCATGGACCATGGTCTACGTATATGCGCAGTGCAAGTTTGCGAATCCAGCTACAAGGCCAATTAAGGCCACCCACGGAGAATTGCCTGGAGGAGCCAGAGAAGTGAGCATAAACAGTACACCATGGAACTGCGATTGAGATGAGCGTTTACGATGAGCGTTACAAATCGCTCATTCTGCCTTCAAAATTTAAGCTTAAACGCACCCTTAGTTCTTTTCCTTCTCTCAGCCTTTCTTATGTTATTCTTTGTTTTAATCATTCTATCACTTTCTCTTTCTGTCTTTCCTTATGTTATTCTTTGTTTCTTCCTTCTATCACCTTCTCTTATGTTATTTTGTGTTTTTATAATTCTATCACTTTCTCTTTTGTTATTCTTTGTTTCTTTCTTCTATTCTTATGTTAATCTTTGTTTTTTTCCTTTTATCAGCTTTTTTAATGTAATTCTTTGTTTGGAGCATTCTATCTCTTTCTCTTTCTGTCTTTCCTTATGTTATTCTTTGTTCCTTCCTTCTATCACCTTCTCTTATGTTATTCTTTGTTTTTATAATTCTATCACTTTCTCTTATGTTATTCTTTGTTTCAATCATTCTATCACTTTCTCTTTCTGTCTTTCCTTATGTTATCTTTGTTTCTTCCTTCTATCACTTTCTCTTTTTGTCTTTCATTATGTTATTCTTTGTTTTTATAATTATTCTATCACTTTCTCTTTTCTTATTCTTTGTTACTTCCTTCTATTCTTATGTTATTCTTTGTTTTTTACTTCTATCACCTTTTCTTATGTAATTCTCTGTTTTAAGCATTCCATCACTTTCTCTTTCTGCCTTTCCTTATGTCATTCTTTGTTTCTTCCTTATATCACCTTCTCTTACGTTATTCTTTGTTTTAATAACTCTATCACTTCTCTTTCTGTCTTTCCTTATGTTATTTTTTGTTTCTTCCTTCCATCACCTTCTCATTCTTTGTTTTATTATTGCGATCTATGCTCAAAACAGCAGTTGACAGTCGGCCGTAATCAATTCCAAAAAGCGCGCGTCGAAGTTGACCTATACTTCCTGGGTCAAACTGCGAGTGTGATGCGAAGTGGCTAGGCTCGAAATGAGCTAGAATCAGCGTTGATGAAAAATTGCTTGAACGCTAACCGCAGTGACCTTGTTTTTTGTAACGGCGTTTTGATTCGTGATTCATGTTTGTGATTCTAGCTTTGAAAATTTGATTGAACGCACCCCTAAAAGGTGCTGTATTTCAAAGCCCAAAATACTTTCTGTGTTGGTCTTGATATTTATTGTATATTAAACTAGTCTTTTACCATATTAAAGTGTTTTATAGACTTTGTTTGTTTAAATGCTTGACAATCCCAATACATTTTTTTGTTTATGGAAAAAAAAATTATAAAAAAAAAAATCAAAACAAAATAAATAAATAAATTAATAAAAAAAAGACACACAAAAAATAGAGTTAAAAAAAAATTTAAAAAAAATTTAAAAAAAAAAAAATCTGCCCACCCGCCCCTACTCCAGAATAGCAATCGAGGACAACCAAACCATTTTTTTTTTTTGCCTTATAAATAGCGACCCTCTCCTCGTTTTATGAATAGCGACCCTCTTACAATATTATGAATAGCGACCCTTTTCTAGTATTATGAATAGGGACTCTTATGAATAACGACCCGATTTTGTATTATGAATAGCGACCCTCTTCTCATATTATGAATACCGACCCTCTTCTCTGATTATGAATAGCGGTCCTTCGTTCGTTCATGTCTCCTTAGATCAAGATTAATGTAATCTTGATCTTCGGAGTAGTTGCTACAACCGGCCGTGTCATACACGTTGCCCCGGGGTGCGAGACAGGATTCTAGTAGCGTGCCCCCATTTAAAACAATTATACAATAACAGTTAACATTACATTTAATTAATAGTGTGAAGCTATTAAAATTACTCTCATGTTACGGGTAAAAATATTGCATATATATATTATGAATCAATTGATTTGGTCGATCCAGTTCGATGGCACAAACACGGCACTACTGGACAGAGATCCTGATAATTACAGAGCTTGGTCTTGTTGCTCTGTTCGCCAGCAGTTTGAGGATATGGAATCCCGCGGCACATTACTCACAAGAGTTCTAAAAAGCCAAGCTTATACAGAGCCTATAATAAGTAATTTTGTGCATGTACCACCCACCCAAACGATCAAAAACTCAGAACTCATAACTGAATTTAAAAATATTAAAAAAAAGAAGAAAAAAAAGAAGAAAGACAACAAAAACAAACAAAAACAAACAAAAACATGAAATGGTTACCATCTAAAATGTCATAGTTGTGATAAATATCTATAAAGATTTATCAAGCACCAAAAATAAATAATATCATGTTCAAGAAAAGGATATATACACTTTTTATTCTTCTTTCGTGTCCTCAAATGCTCTGCCAGGCCTTGGCACACTGAAGAGCCTTCTCATTTGCTGCCACTAGATCTTCCAGGCAGCATTGGTCAATTAGGAGTGGACATCTTAATAGGTGTGACACGAATTGCACGGATGTTCCACACTCGCAGTTGGTGTCTGTGTCGTCAGTATATCCCCATTTGTTCATGTTGTACATCGCCCCACCCCTGTGCGAAGCCTATTGAGGGATTTCCACGTCTTCCAATCACATGTATGGCCAGGGGGCAGCTGTTCCTTGGTCGGGATTGGTAGCTTTTCATGGTGGTGGTTTTCACGACGTTTCTCTTCCCACAAGATCACTCTGGTTGAATGAGGAGGTTGTGACAGTGGCTGGACTGTATGAAGGAAGCTTTTCCTTGACTTCAGGCGAGTAGGGGCCGGTTGATGCGAGTAATAGCGGTCCTTATGAATCATGACCCTTATGAATAATGACCCTTTTCTCAAATTATGAAAAGTGGTCCTTATGAATAGCGGTCCTTATAAATAGCGGACCTTATGAATAGCGGTCCTAATTAATAGCAACATATTGACTCAAACAAACATCACTACAGCAAAGCCGCATTGAATTTTTTTTAGAATGGACAAAGTGCATACAAAATTATTGACACAAGTAACAACTAATAATCAACAAATAATATCTCAATTTTCCTCGTATAACAATATATGATGTTCGATTATGTATTCTACATGACAATATTTATAGATCTTTATAATAATTGGAATTGTTTTTAATTTTAATTATTCTGTCCTATTTACAAAGCGTGATGTACATATGTACTTGCTGATCTAAACAAAAACATGTTTCTATTGATAACAAGTGCTTGGGATGTTAATTGATTACTTTCATTGGCAATTCAGGATTTGAACTGAGATTAATTTTGATTATTCATGTATTACCAACCGGAGTGTTGGCTCAGTCAGTAGAGCGTCTGCCTCACAACCGGGAGGTCGTGGGTTCGAACCCCGGCCGCGTCATACCAAAAGACGTTAAAAGATGGGAGTTGTTGCTACCTTGTTTGGCGTTCAACAATAAGGGATAGAGCAACGTCGATCTGGCGCTGCTCAGTGGCTGCCGGGCTCACGATCAATTGGGCAAAAAGAATTTCTGTTTCAGTTTAATAAAATTTGGAGTGGACTATTAGGCTATTATTATTATTATTATTACATGTTATATGTGTACAAATCTTAAATCTATTAAAGATAACAATATACATTCTATGAAGCAAAGGAAATAGAATTGTTAATTGGTATTAATTTTGATAATTCAGTTATACAGTGCGTCCCAGAAAAAACGAAACCCAGAAAAAACGAAACCGAGAAGTATCGATGTTCTATCATAACTTAATCACAACCATAATTAATGAATGATACATATTTGGAAAGCTTAGAGTCTCCTCTTTCATGTGATGCTACTCAGAAGATGCATATTTCATGCATGAGTGATTCACATTTCTAGAAAGTTGAGTTTCTGCCCTTTCATATGATACCTCAATCAGGAAAAATGAGCGAGGAATGACAAAGTTCTGTTTGTTTAAAGTAGTGCTTGCATTTCCATAATTTTATTAAACGAATTCGTTTTCACTGGCTGCCTGCCGTATCAATAAACAAAAGACTTAACTCTGTTTGTTTGACAATAAGCCATGCATGAAGGCTCTCGTCTACGGCTGATTGTCAACGAAACGGAGTTAAGTCTTTTGTCAAATCTGCTTTTTGCTACGGCAGGCACCCAGTGAAAACGAATTCGTTTGTTAAAATTATGAAAATGTAAGGGCTACTTTAAACAAACAGAACCTTGTTATTCCTCGCTCATTTTTCCTGATTGAGGCGTTATATCAAAGGGCAGAAACTCAACTTTCTAAAAATGTGATTTTTTTTTTTCGAAATTCAGATACCGTCCGCCAAATGTCTTCTGAATCTAGTTACTAGTCTATTGCATTCCCCAATCAAATATAATTTGTAGTGTGACTTTATGCAACTTTGGCTGCGTTTAAGCTCAATTTTGAAGGCAGAATGAGCGATATGAAACGCTTATCGTAAACGCTCATCGTAATCGCAATTCCATGGTGTACTGTTTATGCTCACTTCTCTGGCTCATTCTTGCTGGGTGGCCCTAATTGGTCTTCCAGCTGGATTCGCAAACCTGCACTGTGCATGCTACATAGACCCACTAGAGGTCAGTGCGTTGACCCCATTTAAACGCGTTTACAAATTGTAAAGGCACCTTTTTGTGAGTTTAAGATCAGCGACCTTGATTGCCGTTTTTCGGTGATTCTACAAAAGTGAGAAAGGACGCAACCGTGTTTTAAACTAAACGCGCAACAGATGCCTGATTCTGGCCAGAAAAAGTTGAGCGTAAACACGCCCTTAGAGTGTTTCTTTTTATATTGTATGTATTTATTAATGTTTTGCGTTTAAAAGTGATTTTTTTTGTATTACTGAATCAATTATTGTTATTGTGTTGTTTTTTTCTCATAAAATAATAATTCATAATAATTACTTTTACAGGGAGGTTTACACCCTACAAGCTCTGCTTTTTAGTCGGCCCTCTTTCCCTTTCATTTTCATGTTTATTTTGTAAATGTATTGTATTGTGCAAATTGATCTATATGTATATAAATATGTGAATATGTTAAAATGTACCATCATTGTAAATATGAACGATTGAAAGAGGAAAAATAAATGAATTGAATTGAATTGAAATGAATTGAATTTCAAAATCATCAATAGCAATACTATAATGTTTTCCTTCCATTGACATCAATCACATCACAATGACCTCACATGGAATATTATGCTCAGAACTTGACTTTGACTACTTCAATACAGGAAGCTTCTATAGCATACCTGCCAACCTGAGACAAGAGAAATTAGGAGTAAATTTTTCTGGATGGACTACGAGGTCGCGAACCACCGAAGGATTGGGGTAGTAGCCCGTAGATTGGGGGGGGGGGGGGTACACAGGACTTTAGGGTCTATTTTTTTTGCAGCGGCAGGGTACATATGGAAAACTTTTAGCCCTAAACGCGCATAAAAGAATACGCACTAATCAACCGCTTTCACGAAGAGAGAGCGCTCAAGTGCACTCTTGCGTGAAAGTACACTGATCGGACTAGTTCAATGCAACAAAGCGGGGGTGGGAGCGCTTGCTCTCGTTGACTACTTACTAACACTAACAAACTAGAATTAGAAATGAAACTCACCTAGTTAAATAAATGCAAAATTACGGTAGACTACATAAGCAGAGGCTAATTGCCATCACACCGTAGACGAAATCGAACTCATTCCCTCTTCCAATGATTATACTGACTTCCCTCTAGTTAGAGTGCAATGACCCACTCGGGTGCGCATGTATAGACATGATGCGGTCTCCGAGATTTTGAGCGCAACGCACACACTCTGTACGCACTGCGTTACATACACACACTGACCTCTACAGCAATTGCACGGAAGCTATAACTGTGCATTGTACGGGCGCACTCGTTGTGAGTAGCTTTAGCGCTACACTATCCCAGTCACCTTGGTTTAGTATGAAAAGCTACTTTTTATTGGTTGGAAAATGGCTACCGTTTCCTCTCCACGAATGAAAACAATCGTTATACCAACGTAAAGGTGGGATGTCAAGGTTTCTGAATCCGTCCCAAGATTTTGTATACGTCACTCGTGTAAGATTTGCCGACTGGTTGAATGAGCGAAACCCGACAAAAAAGGGGAAAAACAGTGCAATCTCCATAGGCAGGCTGAAAAAGTCAAAACTTTTAGGTGAAAATGCATGGCTACCGTTTACCCTGAAAGAATAATCCCAAATTTAGTATCATTTTTAAGACGACATTTCAAATTATAAGAAACCGTCCGAAGATTTTTTTAACAAATTTCCATTTTCCCGTAATACCAGCAATTATATCACAACATGGCTTTTTTG
Source organism: Strongylocentrotus droebachiensis (assembly GCA_035222895.1). Taxonomy (NCBI): domain Eukaryota; kingdom Metazoa; phylum Echinodermata; class Echinoidea; order Camarodonta; family Strongylocentrotidae; genus Strongylocentrotus; species Strongylocentrotus droebachiensis. The sequence goes on along the minus strand of JAVYIG010002908.1, from coordinate 98,664 downwards.
GTGTACGTTCCCTGTGCTTAACAGGATAAGCGACGAGGCGCAGAGCAGATGCGTGTAAGTTTTCCATATGACTGGCAATACGCGGTAAATCTGTGCAAAAAAAAACGAATTTAATCATGCAGCCCTTCAACGCACGCAATACGTGAACTCTAACATCGCGTCAAAGGATAAAACAAGCTTAATTTGGCTTAAGCAACACCAAAAAAAAAAAAAAAAAAAAAAAAATCGAAATTTAAAAAAAAAAAACAGAATATTCCGGATTTTGGGGTCCTAAAAATCCAGAAAATGGAATATTCCGGATTATTCAGAAGGGTTGACAGGTACGCTGAATTCAATTCGGTGTAGCGATTGTCCAACAGCTCAGTTACGGCAACATTTGACATGCATCGATCAAACTACACAGTACATGTACGGTACGCCTCGCCATCGCTGCCCCACTCCACTGGCACCGACTCACCTCCGGTACCGCACTGCAGCGTGCGTTCACTCTGTATACCATAGTCCCGACACACTTCTTCCAAATACTGGATTAGACAATTGAAAAGTTAGTACGGTACGGTAAACTCCATGAATCCATCAAGCAAGCGTATTCCTTGGGATTGGAAGACATGATAAGTAAAGCTGACAAACTTTTGCAAGTTTAGTAACCATTCACAATCACACGTCGAAGCTAACCCGTTCGCTCAAAATTTATCGCACGTGAAGCGTGCATGTTCTTGTACATCGCTTGGTATGGTCTTATGCAACAGTCGTTTGTTTTGAGGCATGCATTCAGAATTCGGAGTTGGTATGAAAAATGCGGAGGAACTCCGCCTAAATCGGGGTGGTTGGCAGGTATGCTATAGTATACATTGAAGATTAAATCTTGAAAAATAAGGAAATCCTATACTTATATTATAATAATAATCTTACCATCATATCGGTGGAAAAATGTAGTGACCCTTGTAACATCTCGAGCAGATTTAAAAGCTTCACAGTAGAAAGGACCAAAACCATCACTAGACCAGTCTTCTGCAGGGAATTCGACAATTCTGGCCAATGGAAATCTAGTTGAGTGTCTCTTATCCGCTGGTGGTACTATGTCTGTTGTTATGTGTGCTGACCGACCAAATGATAGTGTAGCGTCTGTATCCGCACTGGGGTAACATTGATACTGCCAATCACTAGATAAACCTACACCGGTGTATCGCGCGGTCAGCACTGTGATATGAACAACCTCACCTGCAACATAAGAAATGAACAGAAATTCACTTGAGTACAGTACATGTTCATCTCCCCTTCACGCATTCAGACACTGCATTTGAATGACTCAATTTATGATTAAAATAGAAGCGTACATACTGCTGCATTTATGATGCATCCAGAATGCAAATATACATTAAGGTAATTAGTGAAAATCATAATTTTGATGCAGAGTTGTAGCATCATATCATTAGTACTTGGAGTTGGAAAATAACATACCGGTAACTGTCATTGAGATATTACATTTGCAGGCCAAAAAAAAGAAAAAGTTAAATTCCAACTGCATTTGAAAGATAATACTAATTTAGAACTTCCCTAAAAAAGGTGGGGCTTGAAAATGTCTTCAAGTGGGAAAATAACGACTATTAGTTGTCAAATCGACTTTAGGTAATAGTCTTGATTTTCAGACAATTGTACCAAATGGTCATACGTTTTATGCTGCGCAAAGATTCAATCAGTTTAATCTTGGCCATCACAAGAAGTGGGTTATTGATGTAAACAAATGCTCATGTACCCTTTACAACTCTTTTCATGTATCCAAAGAAGAAAAAAGCCAGTCAGTCACTTAATAGTTATAGAATTATATGCACTATCTGTGATTCTAACCAAATTATCTATTGACAGTTGAACACAGATATAACATAATCTTGATTTATTATATGAGTCTTTTGATAGAAAGGCCAATACAATAGTCTTCAGTTCAATGGATAAATCAAATATTACAGGGTTTAAGGAAACATGACAAGAGATAGATAGCCATTTGTATTAGCCTGTCTTTACTGGATTGAATTTGAATTTAATGAATTTGTGATATTTTGTGACTTTCAACAGCTGGATGTAGAGAAATAATCATTGATGAAATGCTTTGTGGTATTAGGCATACATTTACAAGCTTAAGATAGGATTCAAAGTTTATCTTTGATTAAATATCCAGGACAAAATTGATTTTTACGATACCCTACCATTATGTCAGATGCTTAGGCTACCACCTACATAGCCTCTTGTCGATGCCCTCGCGCTGTTGGAGTCTCTAAATTCTGACGAGCGAAGCGAGTCAGAGAAACCGAGGCGCTCGCGCTGAGGGCCTCTTGACAAGTGATCTGAATTATATATTCATGAGACCCGATTTCCTACTGAATTATGCATGTCTAGACCGCAGCGATTGTGTGTGTGTAGGTGTGAGTTCGGGATTGCCCAACTAGGCTAGTCTGCAAGCACAGACCCTAATTTGACACTTTATCAAAAAATCATTGTGCCTTGAGAGAAGCCTAGCCCAGCTATCTACTGGTACCTACTGGTTGTACCAATATAGGTCAGGAGCAGCTATAGTACGTGGCATATGGTAGTCTTATAGTGCACACTCTCTTTTACGACTGACCAGGGTTTGTGCTTGCAGACTACAACTATGCGGCCAGTCTCGCTCTCACGGAGGAATTCGCACAGAGCGGTAAATATTACGTCATAGTAGCTCTCTCTGATTGGACGACTTTCACCGAACTCTGCTGGGTCGGAATATTCGCCAAACAAAGTAAAACATAAGAAATTCAGATCACTTGTCAAGAGGCCCTCAGCGCGAGCGCCTCGGTTTCTCTGACTCGCTTCGCTCGTCAGAATTTAGAGACTCCAACAGCGCGAGGGCATCGACAAGAGGCTACCACCTACATGGCTCAGCTAGGAACTTGGAATAGTCTATTTCAATCATATTTGTTGAAACAAATGGTAGAGTTTTCAAGCACTTCAATACACAGAAATCATAAACAATTTGGCAATTCCAAAATCCCATATGGGTAATGAATACAATTAATACATTTCCAATTTTTGTTTAATTCATAAATTTCCAATTTGTCCAATTCTGTTCAAACTTTTACCAAATCTGCTCCTTTGGTATTTCTGGTTCGTTTAGAGCAGCTTGCTTTTAAAGGGGGGGGGGGGTCCACCCTGATATTAGGTTGGTTTTTAAAGGGGGGAATTAAGAGAAACAAATATGTGAAAGTTTGAGCAATAGCCGATAAAAAATAGGAAAATTATGAATTGTTTAAGGTGCAATCAATTTAACACAAATTCACAACTGGATTTCCCCTTTAAGATTGGATTAAGACATGTAAAAACATGCACCCCAGCATGCCCAATCGAACTTGTTTTATAGATCGTGTTTAAAAATCCTAACTTCCTTAACCTTTATTGACCTTCTTATCTCATCAGATTTTCTTACACTTTAACAAACTGTATTTTCTTAAATATCATCATAACTTATTTGTAATATTGGGTTGCATTTCCCTTTTTATGTTTTTTTAAAGTATCTTTTTCACTAAGTACAGCCGTCTTAGAAAAATCTCAAAAATCCTATACTACAAACCCTCCCGCTGCATCATGTAAAACAAAATCTAGATCAGAGACCAGGAATCAATTACAATTTTCCTGACTCTCTCTTCCTCTAGATCTCTTTCTTTCTCTCTTTCTTTCTCTCTTTCTATCTCTCTACCTGAACAATTTATTCCATTTACAAAGGTCTAAATGGCATGATTGTGATGATAACAAAGAGAAAATTGAAGGCAGATTTTATTTCATTGACAAATGGCAAGCTTGAATAATTTGCATTCAACAAAGAAGGGGAAAAATCTCATTCAGACTTCAATAATAATAATAATTTGAAGGCAGTAGGGGAGCAATGAAGCGATTGTAATGCTACCAAAGAACAAACACATAGCAGCGTGTGAAAATCAGGGCCAGAATATTAAATCAGATTCCAATTTCAATTAAGGAGCTTGAAAAATCACTATTCAGTGCGACCCAGAAAAGCGAAACCAAGAATTATCGATGTTTTATCATAACTTAATCACAATTATAATTAAAATATGACAGATATTTATAAAAGCTTAGATCCTCCTCTTTTATTTCATGCAACTCATATGATGCATATTTCATGCATGAGTGATTACAAATTATTTGAAGGAAGGAAACCAAAAAGTCATTTGGCGGGCGGTATCTTAATATCAAAGAAAATTCCACATTTCTAGAAAAGTTCAGTTTCTGCCCTTTCCTACGACACCTCAATCAGGAAAAATGAGCCAGGAATAACAAAGTTCTGTTTGTATAAAATGATGCTTGCATTTCCATAATTTGATTTTAAAAGTTTGTTTTCACTGGCTGCCTGCCGTAGCAACAATACGAATCGACAAAAGACTTAACCCTGTTTCATTGACAATCAGCCATGCATGAATTCTTTCGTCTATATCTGATCGTCAACGAAACAGAGTTCAGAACCCCTGGGTTTAGCTAAACTGCCTATGGTCAGGGGTACTGTAGGTCACTTTCCAGCAAGCATGAATCTCTGGAGTCTGTTAGACTCTGACCTGTACATTTGTACACTATTCCTAACCCTTTGTTGATCAGGAACTTTAAATATCCATATCAGAACTAATTACCCCTATGCATGTAGTTTATAAACACTTTGGAGAATAAGACAAAAAGTAAAGTATAGAAATAGTCCAATGAAAAGAAGGCTTTCTACTAAAGCACACTGACATATAACTTAACATTTCATTCTAAAGTACTCCAAAATTATACCATTAACTAGACAACTATTAGGGGCATAGTCAGGGGTACAACGGTATAACAATTGTCTTCTTTCTCTAATAATTTAATGAAACGTCAAAGCTTCTGCACTTCACCCACCCCCCTAGGGAGCCTGAAATATGAAAGTGATTCGCACGCTTCACGTGCTCACTACCGCCCCCCCCCCCTAAAATAAACTCCTAGCTACACGCTTGTATAATATGGCAAAAGTTTTGACAGGTATAAATCAGTATATCCCTTGCATGACATGTACATTCGTGCATGAAATTGGTGTTTTCCTTGAATTTCCCTTGAATTTCAAACTTCATATTCTTTTCTTCCACAAATACAGATCAGTCACAGATCAAATACACAAAAGTGTTTGCTTAGAGTGAGTAGCCTTTACAATGGACAATACATCACAGAGCTGTTATCAAACAGGGAAAGAACAAAGATCAGAAATGTAAGACTTTACCCACACCTATGAGAATTAATCACTGTAATAAAATATGATTGTTACCACCTCTGACATGACAGCAAGATGAATGAGCAAATCAGTTTTAATGAATTTCAGTCCTTTTTTTATACAATTGTTACAGCATATTCTTATTCTCCCCCACCCCCTTTATTACTGTGAATACATGCCTCTGTAATCTTTAACTCTTTGGTTGCTTCCTCTGCCTCTCTGCATGGTCAATCGTTTGTCACATGTGCAATTTTGCAAAAAATAATAGGCACCAATTGACGGAAAGTTTGCTTTGAGCAACACAATGTCTATGGTGTTGATTAGCTCCATGACAGCCCTTTTGATACCAGTATTTAAAGGTAAAGACCAGTATTGGAAACGCCCCAATTTCAAAAAAATGAAATGGAAGCTCTTTATTACCAATCATGTGAAAGTATATGTTTTGACCAATACATGATGATAAATTTTTGCCGGGAAACCGCCTACTAATTGATATATTTGGTAAATTAGTTTATCTATTGGACTGTGAAAGATAAACGCATGTGTCGCGCATGTGTGCATAGTCCTATATACATCTTTCTGTGTACAGTGCTTGTTACTTTACGAAGACTGGGCCAAATTTCTTATCAATTTGATGATTCCAGAATCTTGCAGTACACACCAATACTTATATGCTAGATGATCAACCCTTTCTGATCGATTCCACAACGTTTCTTTCACATTGCAATCGCATGACCATAACTGGTCTTTATCTTTAATCTTGCTCTGGGAATTGTTGAATAATGCTGAATTCAGAGTGACACAGGGACATTATTTGCATAGCATGTAAAGAGTCAATTTTCTGCCTACGGTAGTAGTTAGTTCCTCTCATCCCGTTTGTCCTGCTTTCTCTCATTCCCTCTTTATATTGCTCTCCCCTCCCCCTCCCCCCACAACCTCCACCTCCTCCCCCTCCCCCTCTTACAGTCTCTTCTACCCTTTTCTAACTGCACTGATTTTCATCGGATGCATCCGGACGCATCCGATGAAACGGCCAGTATGAAAGCAACAGAGGAGAAAAAGGCGATTAAATAGCCGATGAAAAGAAGAGAAATAGGCGATTAAATTCTCCTGCTCAAGAGCAGGAGAATTTCTCATTCTATCGGTGTGACACCGATGAAACGGACAGTTTGAAAGCGTTCCGGAGAAAAAAGCGATTAAAATGGTCAAAGGTCGCAGTGTACGCGCGCTTTTTTTCGTAACCAGCTTTGTTTGTTGACGTATGGTTGAACATGCTGCATGCTAGCTAGATGTTTAAAAATCCAGAATCTTGCAGTACACACCAATACTTATATGCTAGATGATCAACCCTTTCTGATCGATTCCACAACGTTTCTTTCACATTGCAATCGCATGACCATAACTGGTCTTTATCTTTAATCTTGCTCTGGGAATTGTTGAATAATGCTGAATTCAGAGTGACACAGGGACATTGTTTGCATAGCATGTAAAGAGTTAATTTTCTGCTTACGAAGTAGTTAGTTCCTCTCATCCCGTTTGTCCTGCTTTCTCTCATTCCCTCTTTATATTGCTCCCCCCTCCCCCTCCCCCTCCCCCTCTTACAGTCTCTTCTACCCTTTTCTAAGTGCACTGATTTTCATCGGATGCATCCGGACGCATCCGATGAAACGGCCAGTATGAAAGCAACAGAGGAGAAAAAGGCGATTTTATAGCCGATGAAAAGAAGAGAAATAGGCGATTAAATTCTCCTGCTCAAGAGCAGGAGAATTTCTCATTCTATCGGTGTGACACCGATGAAACGGACAGTTTGAAACAGCGATTAAAATGGTCAAAGGTCGCAGTGTACGCGCGCTTTTTTTCGTAACCAGCTTTGTTTGTTGACGTATGGTTGAACATGCTGCATGCTAGCTAGATGGAGCGCGGGCTTAATAATTACGCAATAATTCTTCACTTCCGGCACGGGCTCGCCACAGCGAGAGAATTTCATCGGCATTTAGAAAGCGACAGGGGGAAAACTGCGGTTTCACCTTTGTTTACATAAGGAAAATTCAATCGGTTTTTTCATCGGTGCGACTCCGATAGAAGCCAGTTTGAAAGCAGTATCACATTGCATTCATTTCTTCTCTATCTCTCTTCTTCCAGAATTATCTTCCTTTAACCCTTTCTCCCTATCCTGTGAGCAAACTGAAGGGAAGAACAGGGTGAACTAGGATGAGGAAAAGTCCCTGGTTATATTTTCACATGTGGACATTTTGTTTTTCTTGTTGCTATTTTCTTAACATTCTGATGGTATTTCCTACATTGTAGAAGACTCTTTTTCTTCTATTTTCATATTAGAAAAATGGAAAATACACAACATTTTTTAATAATTCTGTGCTGTTTTTATCACTGATTAGCTATTAACTCTTAAGCTGCCACCCATACAATGCACCCAGTGCCATAGTGCTAATTCCTATTGTGCCACAGTGCTAATCTCCTGCGTGCCAAGTTAATTTTAAGGTTGGTTCAAGTGCGTGTTATTTAAATCTTTACAACAAAAAAATCGCTGAATTACTAGAGAAAATTCAATCTGACTGTTGTATACAAAGACGCGTAATCCAAAGCCGATAATCTGATGCACGCGATGGTACTTTCAATAGCGCTGCAAAAGCACTCAGCACGGTGCAATGGGCATGAACAATAACTGTTATTACATCTGCGCGCTAGCGCGCACAAAGCACCGTAGCGGTGGCTCGCTAGCATGAACGTGGCTTTCAATCGATAGCACGCTCGCGTGCACATGGCACTATAACAATAGCGCGCTAGCAGTCTCATGGCAGGATAAGAGTTAACTAGTATAGTATTAATGACTGCTTTGAGAGAAATAGTTGTTTTTATACGCTCAAGGAAAGGTTAGAATTGTGCTATTGCCCGAGGCGTGCCGAGGGCAATAGCCCAATCGGCACGCCTCGGGCAATAGCACAATTCTAACCTTCCCTTGAGCGTATAAAAACAACTATTTCTTGAATATTAAAGCAGTCATTAATACTTCTATATGCCAAAAAAAAAGAGTCAACTTATGACACCACCTTGGACTTTATCTAGTTTATCTGCACAGTTGTTTTTTATGAGTGTATCTTTGACCCCGTTCTCATTCACTTCGTTGGAGCGGTCTAACTAAGACCCGTTCCTCAGGAGCAGTTCTTAGGTGAGTGAGAACGGTCAAAGTGGTCCAGGAAGTGGACTTCTGGACCGCTCCAGAAGACCACCTCGGGAGGTGGTCCTGAGGAACGGGTCTTATTAAGAGCGGTTTGGACCGCTCTAACGTGCAATGTGAACGGAAGCGTACTTTGACCGGAAGTGAGCTAGTGACGTTCCGTGCGAAACATGTAGTACGGTACATACGGTTTGTATTCCGCGCGCGAAAAAATTGACCTGCTGACCTGAGCTGCCATAGCAACAAGACCACTTTGACTCGTGGAGCGGTTTGAGCCACCCGTTCCTCTGGAGCGGTCTAACTAAGACCACTTTCAAAGTGAGTGAGAACGGGGTCTTTGAGAGTAGACTAAAAAATAAAAAATAAAATTTTTTTTTTTTTAGTCGAAGATGGGATTCAATCTCTTGCGCACCAACGATGATGTGACTAAAGTCACCGCCTTACACCGCTCGGCCATCGCGCACTATTACCATATCTAGTAGATTTTTCTGATTTATACATTAAAATGGATTGAAAACGGCTTCGCGTGCTGGTTACTTCGCCGCAGCTCCATTAAACTGGCCCTTCTTTTACTTTTTCAATGCATTGGCACGAACTTAGATCAAGATCTATCGGCAGATGTTGTTTTTGGAAGTTTATTTTCGTCTTCATGTCAACAATGCAAGATAAAATTGTCGGTAAGATCGATCAAGATTCAATTGTATTGAAATTTCCGACCAATTCATCGCACACGTACGGTATCCTCGATCGCTCAGACCATTTTTTAACATGTCAACCTATGGGTATTTCACCAAGACTGAACTATTTTCCCGGTAACCATGGTTACTGGGATTTTAGAACTATTTTTTAGGACTATTACATGGGTTTGGAATTTTACCGGGAATTTTTCAGGAATAGTTAAAGTTTATGAATGCAATTTCGACCAATCAGATGGCTGGATTTCTTAAGTGAGGTATATAATATGGGATATTTTAATTTGAAATTTGTATGGCATAGTCTATTTCAATCATCATGTTTGTTGAAACAAATGGTAGAGTTTTCAAGCACTAGACCACACAGATATCATAACCAATTTGGCATGGCTCATGAATACAATTTTCAAAACTTCATAAATTTCCAATTTTGTTCAAACTTTTACCAATATGCTCCTTTGGTATTTAATAATAATAATAATAGCTCACATTTAGTATGCGCCTAATACTTTGTTTCTAAGCGCAGCAAATATCATTACCCCTGTCATCGGATTCAGGCTTACCCGCAACACAATTTATGCACATTTTCCACTCCCTGGGGAGCATTCCAGCCAGTCGCCATATTACAAGCACCACTTGCTAATCCAACCACATTAACTTTCGCATCCTACTGGGTAGGCCCTACCCTTTTAACACCTGGGTGGAGAGTGGCAAATGTAGATCAATGTCTTGCCAAAGGACATAAAGTGCCGCGGCAGGACTTGAACCGCGGACCTTGTGATCCACAGTCCAGTGACATATCCACTCGACCATGACACCTCTAGAGCAGCCTGCTACTAAAGGGAAGGGCTACCCTAATATTAATTTGGTTTTAATAAGTGGGGGAAATGAGAGAAACAAATTAGTGAAAGTTTGAGTAATAGACGATTAAAAATAGGAAAATTATAAATTGTTTAAAGTAAAGCAAAGTTTTGGTATGGGGTCATGAATTTGGTTCAAATGAACATATTAGAAGTATACTATGCGATCCTACAATATGCAATGATCGTTGTCGCGGTTGAAATCGAGTCTAAAGTTATGAAATTATAAATAATAAATTCTTTATGTTGTATAGCTCCCTCTCAAGGTCAATTTATTAATTTAGCTATGAAACAATGTTTCTTGAATAAAATCGACCGATTGGCTAATCCTGTTTGGAAATTATATATCACAACTGCATATTCTGAGATTTTCATGGTCGTAACTACTATTGTATGGCCGTAGGCACTATTTGAAATTTATCAAAATTTACCGGGAGCACCGGTAAATTTTTATATTTAATTTATCTTGAAAGCGGAAGTGTTTGAGGGGCTAAAAATTCAACCACAGGGGCATCTACATGTAAATATATCAAAATTGTAAAGAATCACTATCCAGCCAATTTTCAAAATTACCCAAAACTTTGTATTACCTTTAAGGTGCAATCAATTTAACACAAATTGACAACTGCATTTCCCCTTTAAGATTGGATTAACTCTTATCCTGCCATGAGACTGCTAGCGCGCTATTGTTATAGTGCCGTGTGCATGCGAGCGAGCCACCGCTACGCTGCTTTGTTCACGCTAGCGCGCATATGTAATAACAGTTATTGTTCATGCCCATTGCACCGTGCTGAGTGCTTTTGCAGCGCTATTGAAAGTACCATCGCGTGCATCAGATTATCGGCTTTGGATTACGCGTCTTTGTATACAACAGTCAGATTGGATTTTCTCGAGTAATTCAGCGATTTGTTTTTTGTAAAGATTTAAATAACACGCACTTGAACCAACCTTAAAATTAACTTGGCACACAGGAGATTAGCACTGTGGCACTGGGTGCATTGTATGGGTGGCAGCTTAAGAGTTAAGACATGTAAAAACATGCACCCCATGCCAAATCAAACTTGTTTTATACATGTAGATCATGTTTAAAAATCCTAACTTCCTTAACCTTTATTGACCTTCTTACACTTTAACAAACTGTATTTTCTTAAATATCATCATAACTTATTTGTAATATTGGGTTGCACTTCCCTGTTAAAGTTTTTAAAGTATCTTTTTCACAGCCATCTTAGAAAAATCTCAAATATCCAATACTACAGACCCTCCCTCTGCATCATGTAAAAAATAATCTATATCAGGCACCAGGAATCAATTTCAATTTGCCTGAGTCCTGACCCCTTATTTTTCCTCAAAGGGGGAGGGGGGAGTCTATAATTAGGAGAAAACTGATAACTAAATAACTCTATTAAATGAGAATAAACACTGATCTTACAATAATTCAACACTTTGGGAATTTGGGATCACAATAAGTGTGAAAATCATTTTTTCACAAAAGCTCAAATCTGGATTTCCAAGATTCCTGGAAATGTAAGAATAGTAGAATACCTTAGTTTCTCTCTCTCTCTATCTCTCTCTCACACAAACTCTTTCCTCCCCCTCTCTCTCCCTCTCTATATTTCTCTCCCAATTTCTCCTTTTTTTTCTCCCCCCCCCCCCTCTCTCTCTTGGGGGGGGGGGGGGGGGGGGGGTAAGCGGACACTTTTTTTTTTTTTTTTGGAGTGGGGGGGGGGGGGGGGGGGGGTAGTGAACACATTTTTTTTTTTTGGTCCTCGAAAATTTTAAAATTTGCACCCCCCCTTGAGCGCCAGGGGGGGGGGCCCAACCCCCAAAAAAGGTAAAAATCGCGTGATTTTACATGATTTTTTTCTCAAGGGGGGGGGGGGGCCCGGGCCCCCCGGGCCCCCCCCCCCCCTGGATCCGCCACTGTCCCCAGCCCCCCCCCCTCTCTCTCTCTCTCTCTCTCTCTCTCTCTATCTTCCCTCTCTCTCTCTCTATCTTCCCTCTCTCTCTCTCTCTCTCTCTCTTTACTAGTCTATCAGATAAATAAATGAGCTTTTCCAAAGCTAAATAAATGAGGCACAAGGGTAAAGACATTGCCATACACAATGAAGGTTGATTTTTTTAAAGTAGTTGCTATCATGTTAAAGGATGTCATGAGTCTCTGTCTTATCAACCAAATGCGCTGAAGGAACACCATTTGAACCTGAACAATTTATTCCTTTTACAAAGGTCTAAATGGCATGATTGTGATGATAACAAAGAGAGAATTGAAGGCAGATTTTATTTCATTGACAAAGCTGGTTTTCAATGGCAAGCTTGAGTAATTTTGCATTCAACAAAGAAGGGGAAAAATCTCATTCAGACTTAATAACCTCTTGAATTTAATAGCAGTAGGGAAGCAATGAAGCAATTGTAATGATATCAAAGAACAAACACATATCAGCGTGTGAAAATCTGGGCCAGAATATTAAATCAGATTCCAATTGCAGTTAAGGAGCTTGAAAAATCACTATTCAGTGCGACCCAGAAAAAACGAAACCAAGAATTATCGATGTTTTATCATAACTTAACCACAATTATAATCAATAAATGACACATATTTGTAAAGCTTAGATCCTCCTCTTTCATTTGATACAACTCATATGATGCATATTTCACGCATGAGTGATAAGAAAATATTTGAAGGAAGGAAACCAAAAAGTCATTTGGCGAGCGGTATCTGAATTTCAAAGAAAAATTCACATTTCTAGAAAATTCAATTTCAGCCCTTTCCTACGACACCTCAATCAGGAAAAATGAGCAAGGAATAACAAAGTTCTGTTTGTCTAAAGTCATGCTTGCATTTCCATAATTTGATTTACAATGTTTGTTTTCACTGGCCGCTGCTGTAGCAACAAGCAGAATTGACAAAAGACTTCACTCTGTTTCATTGACAATCAGCCATGCATGAAGTCTTTCGTCTATGTCTGATCGTGAACGAAACGGAGTTCGGAGCCCCTGGGTTTAGCTAAACTGCCTATGGTCAGGGGTACTGTTGGTCACTTTCCAGCAAGCATGTATCTCTGGAGTATGTTAGACTCTGACCTGTGCCCATGTGGTCAAATTCAGAATGTTGAACATATTCTGAATGAGTGAGTTGTAGCAGGACCCTTACTGATATCAACCCACAAGCAGTGTAATTTCCAAACAAATTTGTCAATTTGAAATAGGTATAGTTGATAATTACAATAATAACAAGAAACTTTAGGTTGAGCACTGCTTTCTGGATGCATGATGTTACAGGATCACATGTGTAACAAAAAAGTAGAATCAATATAGATGGCTAACATAATTTAATAAGTTTTGATGGTCATGTTTATTGTCTGTCGAAAAGCAAATGAAATTTGTAGTCTTTACATTTACTTTCCTCCTCCTCCTCTTTCTCTTCCTCCTCCTCCTCCTCCTCTTTCTCCTCCTCCACCTCGATCCTCCTCCTCCTCCTCCTTCTCCTCCTTCTTCTTGTTGTTCTTCTTGTTTTTTCTCCTCCTTCTCCTTCTCCTTCTCCTTCTCCTTCTCCTTCTCCTTCTCCTTCTCCCCCTCCCCCTCCCCCTCCCCCTCCCCCTCCCCCTCCCCCTCCCCCTCCCCCCCCTCCTCCTCCTCCTCCTCCTCCTCCTCCTCCTCCTCCTCCTCCTCCTCCTCCTCCTCCTCCTTCTTCTTCTTCTTCTTCTTCTTCTTCTTCTTCTTCTTCTTCTTCTTCTTCTTCTTCTTCTTCTTCTTCTTCTTCTTCTTCTTTCTTCACCGTTGGTGTTTTATCGTACAGTGTGCTACTAGCGCAAGTAAAAAGACTCCACAAGAACTTGGAGCTCGGTCAGTCCACTTCTAAATATACAGTGTAGACTATTACTTTGGTGGGGTATTGTAAAGTTAAGCACCACATTAAAGGGATCGTTTAACAATGTTAAATCTGAGATACACGGCCCTACGTGTTATCAGTGTCTGTGATATGGTGTAATATTGAAGTTGTAAAAAAATTGCACTTCAAAATGATCAAGAAGTGCCTCAAAAAAGTAAAAATCTTTGAGTGACCGGTTTTACCATACTCGTTTTTCCCAAATGACTGTAGTGTTATGAAAACCGTCAGGCGAATGGTTTTCAAAATTTGTAATTCCAATCATAAATATCTTGATAATCAGACAGGGGATCGGCTTGTAAAAGTCATGGGGTTCCTGACTGACCTAAAGGTTTATAATTATCATTGCATCATGAGCTAATTCAGAATTTTATTTCAGAATCTGAGACAAAATTACCGGATCCCTTTAATATCTGACACTATCAATTATCCCTGCGAGTATATTACATAGGTTATCAGCAAACTTTACAACACTGTCTAGAAAGAAAAAACACAGAGCGTGACTGAACGGAATTCCGGAATAGCCTTTGCTTACATTTTACACCGCCACTACCACTGGCAGTCACTCTCACTGCGATTCGATGCCAAGCTTTTCTTCCACTTACCGTTCATGAAGCGTGGGAAACAGAGCAGAAACTGCAGAAACAGCACGGCATAAAACTTTTCCATCCTGTTCATTCACCTGGGTCACCGATATGTCCTATTAGACTGTAGCTCATCACACCGATAGGCAACTCATATCCTTCTTCTTTCTTAAGAAAATGCATTATGAATAAATTAGGTGCAGTTACTTCCTTGTTGTGAAACCTCACGTCAAGACCGCATTTATTTGCACAAACCATAACCTATATACACAGGAGCCAAGGGGGGTTCAAATAGGGACTGTCCGGGTTAGTTGGCCAGTATAAGTGTGAGAAGAGTTTGGTGCACAAAGTGCATGAGAAGGTGATGTATACAGTTTACAAACAAAATGGTGATCGTGCAGTACGTAGCATGAATATGTTTTTGAATCCGTAATATAGGCCCTAATATTCGTTGATTCCCATTTTCAGAAATACGTATACACAGTATCTTTCTTATTGTTCGGCCTCAACTTTAATTGAAGGAGAATGGGCAATGGAATGATTAGTAAGGGTAACTCATTAATTAAATCTCTTTTCATTAGGTTCGCGCTACGAGAATTCATAATTTTATAAGTTTATCGATGAGCATTGGCCTTTCCTGTCATGCATGGAGTCGCGGTTCCGATGGATTTGTTCCAATCGATTTGATAACAACCTTTTGGTTTGTCAATGAATATGTAATTATTATAACTTATTAAGCTATCTTCATATCAAACGAAATTTATGATTCCAACGTACAAGAGGGCAATGCCATCTAAGTTTATTAGTTTATTACCTCAATTGAACGTTTCAATTCAATTTATGTACTCATAAAGACCACACAAAATACAAATACAAGTAAAAAGACAATAATATACAATTAAAAACACCTACATTGGCAATAAATACAAGTAATAACTTCGTTTTAAAATGAGTTGGGACAAAATAATGAAAAATTAACAATCCCTACAATTAAACAAGAAAATTATAAGTTACTTTACCCTCTAAAAATCGAGGGCCGGGGAAAATACAATACAACCCCAATATTAGATGTGTGGCAAAAATACAGCTTACACATGAAAAAGTAAATAGAGAAAGGGGATGAGAGAAGGGCAAGGATCGAAGTGCAAGAACGAAAGAGAGAGCGAGATATATGAGAGGAAGATATGCAGAGAGTGGGCAAGAGAGAACATAGACTCGGAAATGACATTTTTCAGAAAGATATACTAAGCGGCCAGGAGAAACATAAAACGGGTATATAGTTTCTATTGCTGTTATCATATAGAAAGTTCCCTTTCCTGTGTTTGTTTTACCAAGTATCTAGTTCCTGTGATAAGCGAATCTTGTGTTTTGTTATCATCATAAAAACACTACAGCCCGCATTGCAGTGTGTAATTTATGTATGCCTTTATACCCGTTGTTCTTCCACCTGGCTGTTTATAATATCTTTCTGAAAAATTGCATGATATAAAGTCAGTGGTACATAATTTCTCACTCAAGGGGGGCGTTTCACAAAGCCTTTTTTTAATGACAAATGACAAAAATCAGCGACAAATCTGCTGATAACCAATCAGAAGCAAGGATTTCAGTAGCTTATAACAAAAACTGTCATTTGTCACTGATGACTAGTTTTGTGGAACGCCCCCCGGTCTTATCTGACATCATTTCCGATGTTGACATTGATATTTTTCTGAAGATATTCATGTTGTCTCGCTGTAATTACGGTCTTCTTCATCGTTTACAAAAAATATTCTAGTAATCATAAATTTTCCCCCATGAAATCGCGATGCTATTCCATCATCATCACCTGTGAATTATATCACGTATGGTTATATTAATAATAAATCATGAGAAACAATATTATGTACTTAATTAGATACTGTTTGGTGTTCTTTGTCTTGATAGAGGAATCGCGATGGTTTAGTGGTATAGGGTAGTAGTTTCGTGACCGGGAGGCAGGTGCGGATCCAGGATTTCTTTGGGGAGGGGGCCCAACTTTCTTCTTTTTTTTTTGCTCCCAAAAATTTGAAAATCGCGCCGGCCGAAAAGTCCTTTGAAATTTTTTCAATTTGCACCCCCCCCCCCCTTTGAGCGCCAGGAGGTGGGGCCCAACCCCCAAAAAGGTAAAAAATCACGTGATTTTACATGATTTTTTTTCTCAAGGGGGGGGGGCGGCCCGCCCCCCCCCCCCCTGGATCCGCCACTGCCGGCAGGTCCCAGGTTCGAAACCGGGTCGAAGCGCTATAGTGCCCTTCGGTAAGGCATTAATCATCATATACCAAGTCTCTCGGAGAGGACCTATGCAATAGCCGATCCTTTGGTTGCTTATACTTACTAGCATACAAATAATGCTTTCTTAACAGGCAGGTTTAATAAAAAAAGAAGAAAAAAAAACACTTCCTGAAATCACATAGATTGAAACGACTTTTCTCGTTAGGACTCTCTATCTCTCTCTCTCTCTTTCTCGTTAGGACTCTCTCTCTCTCTCTGTCTCTCTCTCTGTCTCTTTTTCTCTCTCTCTCTTTACTCTGTCTTTCTGTCTCCCTCTCTCTCTCTCTCTCTCTCTTCGCCTTCGCTTCCTTTATCTTTTCATCTATGTAATGCAGTCGCGGATGGACGGGAGCCCGACGGGCCTGGCAGCCCCCCCCCCCCCCCCCCTTAAAAAAAGGGGGAAAGGAAAGGAAAGGAAAAGGGAAGAAAGAAGGGCTAAAAATACGAATTATATAGAAGTGGACCCAAGGCACTCACTTATCCGTATAATTATAGATCAAGGCCCGCGGTCGGCCGTGCAATGCTCCGAGATACCCAAGCCAAGCTCGAGCTAGATGCAAATAAAGGTAAACTTAAAGACATTAAATTATGACATATTGTCATGATTGTATTCTCTACTTATTTCTTCTTTATATATTTTTTAAATTTAAAATATCTACTCTAATGTTTCTTCTATTATTATTTCAGCAACGAATTGAGAGTTTTGGTAGGCATCTTGGTTGTATTTATAGCAATAACTCCTGAGCACATGACGTATTGCAAAAGATAATTTAGTTAATAAGAATAAGAATAACACATCCTTATAAGAATAACAATATTAATAATAATATCAATAATGATTAAACAATTACGATATAACTATTATAGCAACAACACTAATGATATTAAATATAATAATGATAATAATAATGATTATTATGATACTACTGGGGGAAGGGGAAGGAGAAGAATAATTTCCGCGATATTAGTGATTATAATTATTCTCTGTTATTGAGGCACACTGGCGTACTGATGGGGGTGGGGCTTGGGGGCGCTAAAATTAAACCATGACTTTTGTTACAACATGGCATAGATTATCATATTTATGCAGACGATATTCAACTTATGATTTCCTTCAATTCAGATCAAGCCGCTGCAGAACGAGCCGTTCATCGTCTTGAATCTTGCATGGCTGATGTTCTTGATTAGTTGCTCGCACGTTCCTTGAAATTAAATTTCGACAAATGTGAATTCCTTATATTTGGTTCCAAAGTACAGCTTAGTAAAGTTAATATCAATTGCATTTCATTTTCTGGCCACATAATTCACTTGTCACAAACGTGTCGCAATCTCGGTGTTATGTTTGACTCACATATGACAATGTCTAACCAAGTTTTTAATATTTGTAGATCAGTAAGGTACCAATTGCGTAATATCGGTTTTATTCGTAAATATTTGTCCAAGTCTGCCACCGAAAAATTAGTTCATGCTCTGATTTCATCCCGTCTGGATTTTGGCAATGCTCTCCTAATCAATCTACCCCAGAATTTACTGTCCAAGCTCCAGAAGCTTCAAAACGCTGCAGCTCGTATTGTTTCTCTGACCACCAAGCGTACCCACATTTCCCCAGTTTTGCAGTCGCTACACTGGCTCCCAGTAAAAGATCGCATTGTTTTCAAAATTTTGTTGCTTACCTTTCATTGCGTTCACGGCTCTGCTCCTCAATACCTTATCTCTCTAATCCAAAACTACACTCCTGCAAGACCTCTACGCTCATCCACTTCCAATTTTCTTGTGACCCCCAAAATTACCAAAACGTGGGGGGAAAGATCATTTGCATACTCTAGTCCTAAATTATGGAATGGCCTTCCTGAAGACATCAACAAATGTTTATCCTCTAATTCTTTCAAAACTCATCTCAAAACATTCCTTTTCAAGTCTTGATCGTTTTTCCTGTTTGCACGCGCCTTGAGCACTCCACAGAGTGGATTTGGCGCGATATAAGTTACATTATTATTATTATTATTTTCAATTCCATACAAGTAATGTATGTTCGTGATATCACATGATTTTCAACAAAATGCGCGTTTTTCCATTTCTGTTGCAAACTGACACAATCATTCCAAGCCAGGAAGAGCATATGTTTGTTATAGTCACTAATGGGCCTTATAGTGACCACTAACAGTGACATTAGTAACAAAAATCCTTTCCCGGAGCTACAACTGAATTCGGACAAGGACACGATATAACGAATCGTCTTCTTTCCCTAATAATTTAATGAAACGTGAAAGCTTCCGCGCTTCGCGCGGGATGGGCCAAAATTAGTTCAGACAAGGTTTAAGAGTAATGATTTATTGAAATGTCAAAGCTCTCGCGCTTCGCGCAGGAAGGGGGGGGGTAGACTGAATTCAGACAAGGATTAAGAGTCGAGAACGGTACAATGAATCGTCTTCTTTCTCTAATAATTAAATGAAACGTCAAAGAAACTGAAAACATAACTTAGTTCCTGGCCCCGGGTTTATAGGGTTAAATTCGTAGACCTTGGTATATTGGCAGTAATATATTTTTCGGTTATTGGTGGCTCGTTTTGTCGGTAATCGGTGGCAGTGGCCTCTACACCCCCCCCCCCCCTCCCCACCACCACCACTCGCCCAACTAAAAAAGGTCTACCGTCGCCCCTGATAACAACACAGTTTATACACTTGAGATAATTTTTGCAAGTACTACTGGTGAAGTACCGGACCACCGTCTTTGTGCATTGTGCAGCAACGAAGCATTACAACGTCTCATGACGTGACAGATCACTTTTCTCTAACTTCTAACCAATCAGAAAGCCTCGTTTTTTCCAGGAAGTGCCGGTGGACATTGATGTGCCAAATTTGGTTCTCAAATTGCAAAAGATCACTACTCTTGGTCTTGGAGGGGGTAGGAGAAAGCAATTTTACGTCATATTACTCCAGGAAGTGCGTAAAGATGCGTCTAATGTGCCGGTTCCAAAATTGCAAATGCTTCCTACCCACTTCCGCTTGGTCGCTCCACTCCCTCGCCGCTAAAGCCTGGCTCTGTCGCTTCATCATTTATATTTCACCCATGCCATTTTGTGCCCCCACCCCCGGTAAGAAATTTCTGGATCCGCCACTGATGCCCATACCCCTTGACCCCCCACCGGGGCTTTGCCCCTAGACCCGACTTTGAAACACGTTCAGCGGGGCCTGCATATAAGAGTGGGGTGATGCGGATTTTTTTTTTCAGTCCCCCCCCCCAAAAAAAAACAAAAACAACAACAAACAAACAAACAAACAAACAAACAAAACAAAACAAAATCATAGGTAATGACAAGAGTCAATTACAAAGTCAATGTACAACACAATCAACGATCAAAATATGAATGACTAAAACGTATGACCATAAATCATGCATAATGAAACGGTATGAAACTCAAATATTACATCAAAATCTAAATATATTACAAATATTAAAAAACATTAAAACACTTGTGTGTCATCAAAGGTTACAAAAAAGGAGAAAGAGATAGAGAGAGAGAGAGAGAGAGAGAGAGAGGAAGAGAAGGAAGACGAAGAAAGAAAGAAAAGTTGATCAGAGAATATACGACAGGTGGAGAGGGGTAGAGAGGGGTAGAGAAGGACAGAGTAGAAAAAAAAGTAGAAAGAGAGGAGAATGGTACAGTCTTGATATACGTTTTCATTCAAAACAGGACAAAAGGAATGCGAGTCTCTGCCAAGTGCACCTGAAGTTGAAATATGATTTAAAAAATAATAAACGAACAGTTTGAATGTATACTAATATCAACGTCATTTTAAGAATTCGTTAGAGTCGAAAGAGGAGTTAAGTTTTTACCTTTAATAGCAGCAATAGCGAATGATTGTCGCTAAAATTCAACAATCGTTGCTTAGTTTGCTTTTCCCTAAAGATTACCACGAGACATCAAGCTACATAAAACTATGATCGACAAACATGAAATTGTCTTGAAAACAGTCAGAAAGCATTAGAACTAGAATGAATAAGAGATAATGCGATCATGTAAGTAGATGCATTTTGCCCATGTTAATCATCCAGTACAAATACTCGGCAAATACTCGAGCCAAAATCGAGCCAGATGCAAATAAAGGTATACTTTAATACATTAATTTATGACATTATTGTCTATATTGTCATGATTGTATTATCTACATATTTCTTTTTCCTATTGTTGTGTCACAAATTGCCCCCCCCCCCCTCTCGCTTGATCCGCCCCTGCTGTAATGTACACCCACATAATTTCTTGTAGGATTTTTGCTTTCGATTTGCGAGGTGTAGCATATCCTGAACTATTGAGGAAATCCGGTCCGAGTTTTGGGTTTTACCTCTCTTCTTTCCTATGTCGGTATACGTTGAAATATATCACCGTAATGACATTGTTGCATGAGATAATAAAAGCATTATATACTTGACTCTCATAATTTGATTGATTAGGAGATTAGCAGACTTAATCCATCCGTTTACCGTTACAGTTGTCCAAAAGAAGACGTAGATGCCATCTACGTCTTCTTTTGGACAACTGTACGGCGAGATGGCGTTACCAGTATTTGCCAAGCTACATTATTTTTTCCGTACCACTAACGCGTCACAACAGAGCGACTCGGTCAGAGACTACTCTCGAAACCGTACGAACTGCCTTAAATGTTCCCTCTCACTGTGCTCTGTGTGTGTGTGTATGTGTGCGGGGGCTATAAATAGGGATGGATCCAGGCATTTGTATAAAAAAAAAGAGGGGGCAGTTTAAAAAAATCGCCCAATTAAGAGGGCAAATTTGTTGTCATTCACACACTTAAGGTATGCCAAAAGGGAATTAAAAAAAGGGTGCATACCGTTGCATGGATAAGTTTAAAGGCCAAAGGTCATTGTACATTAAAATCATAGACTAGTCCATAACATGAAGTCAATAGAATTTTGTGGGCGATTGTGAAAAAAAAATGAAATTATTGTGTTGAAAAAGATTTTCATAAGCAATAATGCAGACCATATTCAATTTTCATTATGGAGTAACTTGATGATGACATGCATCAACATAGGAAGATGATCTAATAAGATTTTGGATACTTAGGTCAAAGGTCACAGAAGTCGATTTTTGAAATTACACGTTTTAGTCTTGATATATTGCGATATCCGCAGAACCACTAGAGTTATTAGCCTCGAACTTGGTGATAATAATTTTGTATCAACATAATAATTACTGAGACAGTCTCATTAGATTGAATGTAAGTAGGTCAAAGGTCACAGAGGTTAATTTCTGAAATTTTAGGTTTTTAGTTTTGCAATCTTACATTTGAACACGGTGACAATTTTACTATAAAATGATGATCCAATTAAATTGTGGGGCTAGTAGGTCAAGATCATAGTCTGTTGACATTGGATTATAGACTTTTGGTGATATATCATGAAAATTTTCATTCATTTCCTAGACTGAATTTAGGACGGAGGAATATAGGAGACGCAGTCACGTTTTCCTTGTTCACAATGAATGAAAAAAATTACAAAAAAAATCTGGATCATTCTTTTGGGAAAAATAATGTCCAAAATGCTTTCTCAATTTTTATTAATGCTCACTGTGTTTTTTAATTTGTTTTTACCCTTTGTTACAGTATTAGGTGATCACAATTTGTAATGATTCATTTGAACTGTAAACTTGAACTCTTATTTTGTATGCATTATCGCAAGGAGATGAAATTAATTTTTGGCTCCTAAGGTCAAATGTCAGTGGTCAAAGATCTTGATGGACCACAAAAAGCATGGTTATCATGATAGAGCATTTGGTTTGGTTTTGTTTTCTTAAAATAATGTCCCGGATTACATAGTAGCAGAGAAGTCAGTTTTACTATATAATTATACTAGGTGTTAAATTAAGGTCAATATGTAAAAGGTCATGGAAGTAAGGAACCATACATAAATTGTGCTTCGATCCAATTTATTGATATTGATACACATGTATAAACATATCGGATAATTATTACATTTTACAAGAGTAATGATTTAAATGTGACATCGAGTTTTTTCTGGAGTCTAATGACTGTAGATTTAAAATTCTAATGAAATGTACCAAATATAACTTTCTTATCTTAGTACACACTTATATGTTATCCCCATAAAATGTGTCGATCATAATAGTATATATACACATATTCGGCACTGAGAAAATGAATTAAAAGGATTTTTAAAGACCTGCTCAGTTTGGGTAACCTCTACATGATTGTTGACATTGCCAAATTACTCAAGTGGGTCAAGGTTTACCAGATGCCGTAAGTGGTCACCTGACCATGAATATAATTTTGTGCCTTGATTAAGACATATTAAACATTTTATCAGTATTAAACAGGGAGAAAGAAATGAGGATATTAATCAAAACGAACATTTACGATACCTACTAAATGTTCATTCGTGATGGAAACAAATGTTGGTATGTTAAAATGTGAAATAATTCATTATAGAGCGTTTACTTTTACGTGAATGCGATGACTTGTCGGTTACGAACGGCAGGACTCGGTTTCTACTCAATCTTTCGAACAATACGAAATCTAGCTGCACTTCTACTTCTATGGTAATACTCATCAACGCCTGTTCAGCATATAGATGAGGGTAAAGCATAGAGTTGTTAAATACAGCTGTATGCGGTACAGTTCCTGAAAAGGGAACTAAATTTTTTCAAGAGCCACCTTGAATTGCTCCAAAGAAGGCAGTTCGACGATGATCTGAGGTAGCTCGTCCCAGTCCTTAAGTGTCCTGGGGAAATTTGTAAGTGTCCATTGAAGAGCCTAGTCTCATATATCGCTGTTGTTGACTCCTCCTTGTAGTTTGCTCCCTCGGTTTGCAGTTAATACACAGACAAGAAAGTATATAAAAAAGGACTTGCCAGAATGATGACATTGACGATGTTTAAAAGTTTGGATACAAAATAATCAAACAATTTGTTTTGAGGTCATATTTCTTTAAATTTAAGAACGTTTTATCCACCAGCGTATTGTTTAACACTATGTTCAATTGAAATGTGTGTGTGTATCTATGAAAGGTTTTTTTAGGGATATAGGGGAGTGTGTAAGACAAGTTAGAGATGGGCGGTGAACCATACGTCTCACGTCTCAATTGACTCCTTTAACAACAAAATCATTTTTTTTTTTTTTTTTTTGAACGACTAAGTGAAAGTCTTTTTTCTTTTCACAACAACAGCAGCATAGACCTACTTTATCTATTCTAAGGGCAAATGTAATAAGGATTCAATGTGGAAGTAGGACCTCCTGTGCTTTTATACACTATGTTGTTAAACGCTATGTTAAATTTGAAATGTGTTTGTGGATTAATGGAAGGTTTATTGGGGGAGGGGGGGATGTGAGGCAAGCTAGAAGGGGGCGGGGAACCATCCGTCTCACGCCTCATTTTACTCTTGTATATTTTCATTTCAGTTACGATTTTTTTCTTCTCATAATAACAGAAGAAAGCTTTGTCTATTCTTAAAGGGGGTGTCCACTTTAAAAATAACTTACTTTAATTATAGCAGAAAAATCAGACAAACCAATCAAAAAAAGTTTGAGCAAAATCGGATAACTGATAAGGAACTTATGAATTTTTGAAAAGGTATGTAAAACCATGGAACAATGAGAAACACAACACAAATTGCCAAGATGGTTATCAGTTTGTGACGTCATGTCCTCAAAACTTATCAATAGCTTTTTATAGTTTAATCCATTAATTTCCCTTTTTATCCCCCAAAACTTGATTTCCCTTTTTATCCCCCAAAACTTGATTTCCCCATGCCTTTGCCCAGGTCATATGATTTGTATCATTTCCCAATTTTTTTAATGAATTTTGAAGAATTGATACCATTTTTTTTAATATTGGGTTTATAATATTATTGATTTTTATATAAATAGTTTATCAAAATTCAATTTTTCATGATTTAACTGGACAAAAATTACTCTTTATTTGTGCATTCACACAAAAACATATTACTAACAATCTAACTTGGATACTGATTTGAAGAAATAAGATTCTTAGGGTGAAAATAGGAAATTCATATTATCAATATAAAGCAAATAATTAGTGGATAGTGAGGACCATACGTCACAGACTCATGAGTGAGTTGCCAATTTGTGTAGTGATTTTCAAAGTTTTTCATGAAATTAAACATTCATAACTTTCTTATTAGTTATCCGATTTTGCTCAATTTTTTTTGATTGGTTTGTCTGATTTTTCTGGTTCTATTGAAAATAAAATTATTTATGGAGTGGACTTGGGCTTTAAGGAAATGTAATAATAATTCATTGTTGAAGTAGGACCTACTGTGCTTTTATACTTGTATCAATTATAAGCTGTTACTTTCAGATATTGTATTGATGAGGTGATAAGTATCAGAGTATTAAGTATTATAGGTTATATAACTTTGCACTATTTTGTATCTTAATAATGCAATTAATTTATTCGATTTTGTTTGTTGAGAGAAATTCCAAATCAACAGCCATAACAGAGTCAACCCCCCCCCCCTTAAAAAAAAAAATCTAAAAAAAAAAAAAAAAAAAAAAGCAGCCACTGTGTAATTGACAGCTCTCTTCACAAGCACAGTGAGTGTGTATGTGTATTTTGGACAAAAGTCTGAATTGATACTTGATTTCTGATGTATTTCTTTCTAGCTTACATTCTTAGTTTTTCACTTCTTGAAGAAGGATATATATATATATCAAATGTACCATGCACTCTTTACGAGGCACCTGTATATTTAAAGATCTTCGGCGACTTGTCCTTCGGAAAGTAGTGCTTAGCCAGTCACAGATAATTTTTGATTTTAACTGAAGCCTCTCAGTGCATGGTATATTTGATTTTCAAATTTCATTTGGTACCTTTCCATATTTGATCAACATACTGTATGGGCATATGGTCTATGGTTGGATCGATGGATGCGGTTAACAGGGTTGGTGTATTGAGTGGATTCATCATACATATTCAGATTCTGAATATTGGCAACGATTTGAATAATTTGAAAAGGATGCAATTCATAGTTGTACACGATATTTCTTTGTTAAAATGTTCTCTCATTCCCTCTCTCTCTCTCTTGCATAAACAAAATATTAATATAATTGTTTGCCTTGATTAAGACAAATTAAACATTTTATCAATATTAACAGGGACGGATCCAGGGGGTGCACAGGGGGCCATGTGTCCCCCGGCCAAAAAAATAAAAATATTTAGTGCTCAGCGTGTTGTTGAACACTATGTTCAATTGAAAATGTGTGTGTGTATCTATGGAAGATTTTTTAGGGGGATACGGGAGTGTGTAAGACAAGCTAGAGATGGGCGGGGAACCATGCGTCTCAAGTCTCATTTGACCCCCTTAAAAAACAAAATCAGTTACTATTTATGTTATTTTCTTTTTTGAACGACTACATGATAGTATGATAATAATAATAATAATATGGATATTTATATAGCGCCGGTATCCGCCAGGCTCTGACGCTCATGGCGCTGTACATACATGTATTACTATCACAAAAATATAACTTCTTAACTAAAATAAAGTAAACTAAAACAACACAAATTATAACGCTACATTGACATGATTAGATAGCACTGTTTAGAAAGAGATGGGTTTTTAGAGCAACTTTGAAGGCATGAAGGGTAGTTAAATTACGAATACTAACTGGCAGCTTATTCCAAAGGGACGGACCAGAATGAGAAAATGCTCTATTTCTCTAGATCTATTTCTTTTCACAATAACAGAGGCATACTTTATCTATTCTAAGGGCAAATAATACATGAGATTTATTTAGCGCCATTATCCATTTTAATTAAATGCTCAAGGCGCTTCAAAATATTAGGGATCACATTACATCATGACAAAGAATCGCGTACATTTACATAAGAAAGAAAATGCAAAAATGAAAGAATGAATGTCTGTCTTCAAAACGCAGTATTAAACAAATGGGATTTAAGGTTGCTCTTAAAAGATGTTGAAGAGTCGGAGTTCTTCAGCTCCTGTGGAAGTGAATTCCACAGGGCTGGTCCGGCATGAGCAAAAGCTCGTTCCCCCCAAGATTTCTTTGAAAGCGGTATGTGTAGAAGACCAGAGTTGGAAGATCGGAGGGTACGTGTGGGTTGGTAGAGGTGAACTAAAGACTGGTTGTATTCAGGAGCTGTTCTGTTAATGATTTGATGAACTAAAAGGAGGATTTTGAAAATTATACGTTCTTTTACAGGCAACCAATGGAGATTTTGTAAGATAGGTGTAATGTGACTATGTTTGCTTGACAGAGAAATGATGCGTGCAGCTGCGTTTTGTAGTTTTTGTAACTGTGCAATTTTAGAATTTGGTAAATTATAGAGTAAACTGTTGCCGAAATCCAAACGTGAAGAAATAAGTGAGTGAACAAGTTTCTCTGTTGCCGAACGAGTCAGATATTTCCGTATGAAGCCAATATTGCGCAATTGATAGCGAACTGATCTGGAAATGCTTGTGATTTGTTTAGACATAGACATTTGAGAATCAAGAATGACGCCAAGATGAATTTGATAAGGGAATGGTGTTACCGGAAATAGAAATTGAGTCTATATTTAATTTATTCAACTGAGATTTTGAGCCGAAAAGAATGAATTCGCATTTACTATGATTTAATAGCAGAGAATGTGACTTCATCCAGGCGTCAATATCAGCGATGCAATTTTCCAAATTTTGCAAGGTTTGGGAAGCTCGAATTTGATGCGGCGGAAAAGAAACAAAAACTTGTATGTCATCTGCATATAAATGATAACGAACAGAATGACGTTGAAAAACATTTCTGAGACCAGTTAAATATATTGAAAATAAGGTGGGCCCGCCCACAGAGCCTTGAGGGTACTCCACAGCCAAGTGGCCTGGGGGAGGATGTGAAACCATTTAAAAGGACAGACTGTGAATGGCATGAAAGATAGGATTCAAACCATTCAAGAGCCTGGTCCTGGATACCCAGACTTGTGAGAGTATTTACAAGTATTTTGTGGTCTACGGTGTCGAAGGCTGAGGACAGATCTAAAAGGACCATGGCAGTGACGGATCCGGAGGCCATTTCTCGTAAGATTGAGCTTGAAACATTGATGAGAAGGGTCTCAACACTATGATGAGGGCGGTAAGCCGACTGTAAAGGGTCGAATAAATTGTGTTCCAGCAAATAATCTGAGAGTCTAGAGAACACGACTCTCTCTAGAATTTTGAACAAAAATGGCAGATTACACACAGGACGGTAATTTTTCAGGGATTCATTGTCCAAAGAGGGTTTTTTTTTAACAAAGGGCGTATAAGTGCTGTTTTTAACACTGAGGGTACAGTGGCTTGATTCATACTAAGATTAACAATGTGAGAAATAATCGGGGCAAATATCGGAGCGCAATCTTTTAAAAGAATGGTAGGAACTGGATCTAATGGACAAGATGTAAGGGGCAATTTACGAAGAAGGGAAAGAATTTCATCCGCGGTGGTATGTTGAAAGGTCCTTAGTGTGGAAGAGGTTACAGGTTCCAGTGGTAAAACATTTGGATTAAGACTATCTCGGATTTTTTAAACTTTTAAACAGAAGAATTGAATAAACGTTTCAGCCATGGAATTGCCATCAACATATGACGGCAATGGAGAAGACTGTTTGCGGTTCAAGAGTCGATTGGCGACATTGTAGAGTTTCTTGTGATCATTGCCGCAGTCCTCGATGAGTCTGGTGTGGTATGAACGTTTCGCCTTGGAGACAAGGTAGCTCACCCGGTCTCTCTGAGCACAAAACATCTCTCGGTCAATCTGGAGCTTTCCATTGTCCCGCCATTTCCTAAAATATGTGTAATAAGGAAACAATGTGGAAGTAG
This sequence comes from Strongylocentrotus droebachiensis, assembly GCA_035222895.1. Taxonomy (NCBI): domain Eukaryota; kingdom Metazoa; phylum Echinodermata; class Echinoidea; order Camarodonta; family Strongylocentrotidae; genus Strongylocentrotus; species Strongylocentrotus droebachiensis. Next base: position 70,044 of record JAVYIG010002908.1, on the reverse strand, counting down.
GATCCTACTGCACTCAGGCGCGTAGCCAGGGGGGCGGTTGGGGCGGTCGCCCCCCCCCCAAAAAAAAAACGCCGACCAAAAAAAAAAAAAAAAAAAAAAGGAAGAAAGGAAGAGGACGTACACACAGAGAAATAAAAGGTGTTCTTGGGGAGTAAAACGAAAATGGAAAAACTATTACACCTTTTAGGGAGTAAAACACGGAAATATGCAAGGGTGTATATTTGAGGGATGTAATTTTACACCCTATTTTAGTCAGACGAGCTCTGATTGGTCAGTGCATATGCGCATGCGCTACAGCAATGGCGCATCGTGTCAATATAGGTACTGCCAAATGAAGAAAAATTAGCATAATTCACATATTTTAGTCATGTTAGGGGAATTATCATGTTTCATTTGGGCATATTATTTGTGTGAAAGTCATCCGATCAAGAATAAGGGGTTGTACCGAAGGTTATATTTGATAATTTAATGAAATTAGCAGAAGTGTTGTTTTACTAACTAGTACATAATTGTCTTCTTATACGTGTAACTAAAGGGAAGATATTCGGTAGGCAGGATTGTGTACTTAGGTAATTCCATTACATATGAACCGAAACGTCCAGCCATAAGTTAGTTCTTAAAGTCTGCACTTGTGTTGAGTTCACAATAATTGTTGTTTAGGTAAGCATTAAAGCCTTTCAACATATAACTCGACATTCTGGTCTGATTTCTTTAGAGCAGTGAAACGTAGACAAAAGGGTGAGAATTAGTGACTGTTAGGTGATTACTAAGCATGGATGATTGATTGCTCGAGGGATGATCAATTGGTTGATGCTGTGCATGAAAAGGGTGTAGATTTACTCCCCACAGGGTGTGGAATCGATCATAAAGGGTATAAAATTCAACCCCACGGGTGTAAAATTGAACCCATTTCTCATGAAAATGGAACCAAAAGGTGTTAAATGAGCACCATTGGGTGCAAATTTCACTCCTTAAAGGGAGTACAATCATAACTTTGGGGTGCAAATTTACACCTTCTAATGAAAAAAAAATTATTTACACCTTCTTATGAAAAAAAAAAATTTACTCCCTACATTGAGGAGTAAATTTACTCCCTGAGGGGTGTCACTTATGCGACAAGCAGTTACTCCCTGTAGGGAGTCAATTTAAACCTACTTTTCTCTGTGTGTAGGAAGAAAGAGGATTAAGAGTCGAGAACGGTACAACGAATCGTCTTTTTTCTCTAATAATTTATGAAACGTCAAAGCGACCCTTCCATAACAATCCCCTTTTAATTCTATGTCTCATGTTGCAGACTGCACATGCTCTGTGACCTGGATCTAGGGGTCTGAAACTGAATTCAGACAAGGATTTAGAGTCGAGAACGGTAAAACGAATCGTCTTCTTTCTCTAATAATTTAGTGAAACGTCAAAGCTTCCGCGCTACGCGCGGAGGAAGGGGCACCTGATTCCCCGCCCCCCCCCCCACATCGTGAACGGAGGGATACCATGTTACCAAAATGTCCGCTAAAGGGGTCCTTTTCACGCACCAAAGTCCGGCTCGTAGTACACAAAAATCCGGCCCGTATTGGCTTTACAAACCGGACTTAGGGGGTGTTTTCAAAAGGAAGGAACATGCCTATGCGTACCGTAATTAACACTGAGTGGGGGCCGGGCTTGATTCAAACAAGGATTAAGAGTCTATTCCTAAGGAAATGTAATAAGAATTCATTGTGGAAGTAGGACCTGAATATAATTTTGTGCCTTGATTAAGACATATTAAACATTTTATCAGTATTAAACAGGGAGAAAGAAATGAGGAAATTAATCAAAACGAACATTAACATACCTACTAAATGTTCATTCGTGATGGATACGAATGCAGGTATGTTAAAATGTGACATAATTCATTATAGAGCGATGATGAATCAATTCTTTGACGTTGATTGATTCGTTCAATTTAAATGAATGCGGTGACTTGTCGGTTACGAACGGCAGGCTTCGGTATCTACTGAATCTATCAACCAATACCTAATCTAGCTGTAGTTAATATACAGACAAGAAAGTAAATAAAGCAGGAAGATGCCAGAATGATGACGATGACAATGAATAAAAGTTTGAATAACAAATAATCAAACAATGTGTTCTGAGGTCATATTCCTTTGAATTTTAGAAAGTTAAGTTTATATCCACCAGCGTGTTGTTGAACACTTTCAATTTTTAATGAATACGGTGACTTGTCGGTTACGAGCAGATGGTTATGGCAGGCTTCGATATTCTATAAAACTAGAAGCTATCTAGACAATACTTCAACAGAAAGCTAGATAGAGACAATTCGTCACATCAAGCAAGCTACGAGAAAGCATATCATCATTTCACCGAATTCGACTCGGGCACTGCATCGAAATCAGGTAGGCCCAACAGACATTATAACGTTATGCCTGTTGCACATGAGACGTCTTTCTGACTGCGTCAGTTTGTAATTGTATTGATAATGATATCGATTTTTTTACTAGCTGGTTGGCTCAAACACCCAGCAATTACCCCGAAGAAACTCAGACTGCGCAAATTGGATTTGACTTCTAGCTGGTGTGCTTTATTCTTGAGAAGTCGTAACAATTCAATCTGTAAAAATAAATAACAAGAATACATACAGACATTTAGCACATGTAAATAAATACTTGTGTATTGCACTTAAATTTCTGTGCTTGTGTTTTCATTTATACCTAGCAAAAATAACTAAGTCTGTAAATTATTTCTATAATTTATGCTCACTTATCTGAATACTCTATTACACTGAATAATTACTTGAGTGCTTGCATGATGTGTCCTTTCACATACTAATGTACCTGTCATAATAAATGACTAATAAAATCAATCTCTATAGCTAAACCTCTACGTACTTTATCCTCGTAAAGATAATCTTTCGTATTAAACAAATAAGAATTTACTTGTAACACATATGCTATATTTGTTCTCTGCAATTCTAACAGGATTAAAATAACTGCTTTCTTTCATAAGCATCGATTAACCACACTTTGCTTATTGAACTAACCCAAATCTATAATACTGTATTACATATCCAATACCACGACCCTGACATTTCTTTTCTATGTCATTTTAACCCAATGTGTTAAAACACGCCCACTATCGGTAACAAATCTACGATGTGACACGTCATTCATGCGCACTCTCATACGTGTTAACTCACATGAATCTATACCGTTCAATTAACCATGTGACTAATGTAAATTAAATTGGCTAAATTTCATCTTATATTTATACTTTGAGCAAACTCACTTCTTTTGCAGGAACTCTGGTTTAACGGGAAAACATTCCTCGTAACAGGCACATTGCATCTTAAGCCAATTTCTGATGGCAAACAGAAACACATAATAGACTATGGGCTGACACCTGAAAATCACTTGTTTCGTGACCACAATTTCGCACCACATTTTGTCAGCTGTAATATTTTCCTAAAAATATGCAAATACATCTGAAACCACTTGCCAGTCTCAGCTCTTACAAAATAAAAGGAAAATGAATAAAAACTATCCATGATTAGTGTATATGAATATTAGTGAACAGCATGCATATGGACCGTACGTGGGCATGCAGGGCCGCGAATTTTTTTTCCGTACTCGAGAGAGCAAAAATCCCATGTGCGCATGCGCGTGGACTTATGATTTCTCTGCTACTTCCCATACGAAATGTACATGTATTCGCATGTACTGTGCACGATTCGCGTTCTACGAGTAAACGATGGCATAGTAGTCTTCAAACACAGACTCTGATTTGCCAGTTTGACAAATCAATATGCGTATGTGTCGCGATGTGCTTATTCAAGTCTGTGTAGTTGTATGATTCAGACCCAGTAGTGCATATGGAAATACATTGCAACTTGTATAGAATGGTATAGTAGTCTGCAAGCACAGACGCTAATCTGACAGTTTGACAACATACTAGTAGTGTGCTGAGAAGTACTTTATTCAAGTCGCCAACTTGTATAGAATGGTATGGTATAGTTGTCAAACTGTCAGATTAGCGTCTGTGCTTGCAGACTACTATGCCACTCTGCAAGTTGAGATGCCTTTCCAATACACGCACCAGTAGGGTCTGAATCATAAAACTACACATATTTGAATATAAAGCACTACTCAAGACACTATGTTGTCAAACTGTCCGATTAGCGTCTGTGCTTGCAGACTACTATACATGCTATTCAATTTGGGATGCATTTCTGTAAGCACTAAAATGTCTGAATCATACAACTACTCAGACTTGAATACTAGTACTATTGCTACGCACGATATATGCGTAATTGTTTTGTCAAACTGGCAAATCAGAGTCTGTGTTTGAAGACTACTATGCCATCGTTTACTCTTAGAACGCGAATCGTGCACAGTAGATGCGAATACATGTACATTTCGTATGGGAAGTAGCAGAGAAATCACAAGTCCACGCGCATGCGCACATGGGGTATTTGCCCTCTCGAGTACGGAAAAAAAATTCGCTGCAGGCGCAAGCCACACACACACAGCATGCCCATGTACATATGCATGCATGTTGTGTTGTGTGTACGTGTGTGTAGCTTGTCTATGTATGGGAAGTAGACAGTCCACAATGCATGCAAAGTGAGCAGGCTCGTACAATATGATTCAGGTTGGTTGTTGTACATAAATATTGCATGTGTGCTGTAGCCTGTAAACAACATGGACAAGGATGGATGTGACGTCTGCTACCAAAAAGGTCTTTTGTTGTATGCATTTATGTTCTGATCAAGATGGAAAAGTCATAGTTTTTCAGTCTAGAGTAGAGGATGGTCCAAGTTTCTGACTTGTTGCCTTCGCTAGATCAAGATTTCTGGTTCAAGAGAAGCTGATATTGCAAGAAAGACTGCCAATCAATAATGATACCGTAGTCCGTACGTGCACTGAAATGTGCAATGAAATGTGCAATTATGAAAGATGTGAAAATCAAGTTGCTGACACTGCTGAAGAGCGAGAAGAAGAAGAGGAAGAAGAAGATGAAGATAATGAAGACTCTGATTTTGAGTAAGAAGGAAGGGTGTCATTGTTTGGAAAAAAATCCAGTGAATAAGTTCATTTATCGTTTAATATTTCGACACCTTGTAAATTACGTGTTGGTACATATGTATGTTGTATTAATTGTATTTATTATTCATGTTGCTTTTGTGTTGTATATGCTCCACAGCTGCAAATGGGATTAGAAGTTGAAATAATAATACATTTGTGATAAAATAGCATAGACTTATATGTTTTACATATCCTTTTCATCATGTGAAATTGTTTTCTTGTGAATTATTCCAAAGGCGAAATGGTAGAAGAAATGGGGGACTCAGATGATATTTTGTGTCATTGAAAAGGATGCAGCCCAGGATTACATTCAGTTTCATAAAACTGTTGTCATTTTGAAGTACATTGCGTTATATTGACAAGAAGTGTTGTGTGATCAATACATTTTGATGCTGCATTGCCGGGGAAAAGTAATAGCATGGGCTACTAGTATTCGATTTGGAAAGCATTTATCATTTGCTGTACTGTATTTGTGTGTCCCTGATTTTTTCTTGTGCATTTTTCAGATTTTGTTTCTCCATAACTTATTTTCATGCATCCTCATTGAACACCAATCTACTTTTAAAGAGTATTTTTACAAATGACTGTGAAATTGTTTCACTTAAATTCGCTTACTGCTTTAGATTACAGATTGGTGTGTAAATGATTGTTATACAATCATGTGCACTTCAACTAAAATGAACTCAAAAGTATGAGAAATTCCTGTTTATACAATAACTGCAGTTACGTTGTAGGATGTAGTGCAGTATTTCAAAGATACAAATAGGGATTGATTACAAGTCATGTTGTTGCTCATGTGTAAAACTCAATTATGTAACACAGTGAGACATTCATTTGTAATTTGTGTAGCATTGTATTGAAATTATTGGTCCCTTCTAAGTTCTAGATGAAATGGGACATTTTGCAAGAATGTGAATACGAAAACCAAAAGCAAAGAAAAAATAATGTATTATGCTTATGCTTATTGTAACTTGAAATGTAAGTACATACATTGTACACTTTATGTCTGAGAGGAAAGTCAACACATGTATTTCTTATTTTTCTTTATTAATCATCAGGAGGATGTGTAAGATGATCAGATAATGACAACCGTTCCTAAATGTAGGAGGGCACCAACCGGTGGTATGATTTGGACCTGTGCAATAAGAATATCCAGTATGCTTTTTTATTCTATATGTTAACCTATCTATGTATAGGACTTGTTTACACGTATACAATCCAGCTACTGTATACGACATGAACACATACTTTTTATGCTAAGATCTGTATATTTCAGAAAAGTTTTTTGTCAAAATTTATGTAAATATCCTCACTTACAAGTGATTATTAGTGTTTTCACTTGGCAATATGAGTATCTGGTTTGTGAGGTGTTTTTTTCTTCTTCACGTGTAAGTATGCTAAGCATTGCAAGTATGGAAATTGAAATGCAGTGAACAGTGCAGAGTGCCAAACAGACATCCGTAAAAGACATGTTATCACTTCTCCCAACTTTTTTTTTTTTGGGGGGGGGGATGGAATATTTTCAACCATTTGAAGTTTATCATCTTTGCTCTTTGCAAAAGTTTTTTTTTCTTCTCTCTGTTGAACTATTATTGATAGGACACTAAAACAAGCAAATATGAATCATCATTGTCAAGTATATTACATGTAGTCATGTAGCACTGACATAAACAGAAATGATTTTGTTTGTAGAAGAAATTTGAATGCATGCCCCAAACTCATAAGTCTTGTGAGAATTAAAAATGCCAAATGAATGTGTAAATAAATCAAAGTTTAATGTGCATTGCCATATACAGTGTATGTTAGTATCAAGTCTTTTATAGGGTGTAATATACAAGAAAGTTGCTAGTGTTTGTGAGTGTTTTGTTTTTTGTTTTTTGTTTGTTTGTTTGTTTGAGTTAATGTGTGAGCGATAGGGTGTGAAGATGTGTGCGAATTAGTGTAGTATTCCCAGACATAATATTATACATGTACCGACTCGTAACGCCAAAATTAATACAAGAAAGTTGCTGGTGTTTGTGGATGTGTTTTGTTTGTTTTTGTTTGTTTTTGTTTGTTTGTTTGTTTGATTGTCGAGTGAATGTGTCGACAAGATAAATTGGATTACTTTGAGAAAAAAAAACATTGTCATTACACAACCAAAAATATAACTTTCCCTCTCCTCCGTTTCATGCTGTGAAAACAAGTGGACAAATATATGCATAAATTTGCATATTTTATCTTCATTATTTTAATACTTGTAATAAATACATAATAACATCTATATTTCAAGGCTTAAATTATAAACTGCATTAATCTCAACTCAAATTATCTTTTTACATATAAGAAACAACTTCAAGAACGTGTACATAAGCCGAAATCACATTTTTGCATGAATTAGCATAAATTACCAAATATCTCTTTTATTTGTAGTTTTTGGGGTTGGCAAGTGGAAAAATCAAAATCAGCACCAAAAAGTACCCCAGAAACAAGTAAAAGTGTGTGGTTCGGATTTGTGGACCACGGAATTGAAAAATGGCTCACATTTTCAGAAGTCAGCCCACAGTCTATAAGGGTTTCTACACCGACAACTGTACCCGTTCGTTGTTATTCTGACACACACTAAATACACGCTGACATTAATGGTGGTGTCCTCAAAAATACAAGGAAAACATTAGGTATGGTATCTTACAAGTACATCTCAATCAAGCGGACTTATAATAAACATGATACTTGTAACTGATGATAATGCATGAAAAAAGTATATTTATGTTCACTCAACGAAACATCCTCCCGCCCCATGAGGGGACTTCCTCATAGTCTTGTTCCAGTCTCTTATAGAGTTTTTTCAAATGTTTTATTTTCTACTTTAACTGTTCAATCTTCATATCCTTCTACTGGGTAGATTATCGCTAGCTTGCTGATTGGTCTGCGATATTCCCCTGTTGCAGTCTTCAGCTTTACGTTTCTCACTTTGCCGTCTGCACCCGGATACACTTGAATCACACGTGCTATGGTCCAATGACCGCGAATCGCGTTAGCTTCTGCCATCATTGCTATGTCGCCTACGCGTACATTTCTTCTCTCACAGTTCCATTTTCTACAAGGAACTAAAAGTGGTAGCACATCTTGTGCCCATCGCTTCCAAAACGAATCAATAATACGTTGCACAAACTCGACCCTATGTCTGGGATTCCGGGTCTCACGGAATGGACCGTGCGGCACCTTGCTCGAAGATCTCCCTAACAACAAATCATTCGGACAGAGGTAACCTCCATCATCTGGATCATTACCAACGCGCCCTATTGGTCGTTCATTCACAAGATTTGCGACTTCTAAGAAACATGTATACAACTCTAATGGTGTGAGCTCTTGCTCACCTATTGCCCTTTTCAAAGCAAACTTGCAACTTTTCACCATGGCTTCCGCACAACCATTCTGATGAGGCGCTCCTGGAGTAACAAACTTCCACACTACACGTTTCTCGGCACAAAAATCTTTGAGCTCTCTCTCGCTCCATCCTCTAACCATCTCGCGAAGCTCGCGTTCCGCTCCAATGAACTGCGTCCCGTTGTCGCTCAGAAACTGTGCAGGCTGTCCTCTCACTGCGATGAATCTGCGTAACGCTTGGAGAAACTCCATCGTTGAACAGTCTGTCGCCATCTCGAGATGTACGGCTCTGGTATTCAAACATGTGAAGATGATGCCGTAATGCTTGGCCTTCTTGTTTCGACCCACCTTGACTAAATATGGGCCAAAGTAGTCGCATGACGTATAATGGAAAGGCGGGGTGAATGGCGCCAATCGACAGCTAGGCAGATTCGCCATAATCTGCGTTTCCCTCTTACACTCTGCTGCTCTGCACGTCACGCATCGATGTTTCACCGTCTTAGCTAGTCGGTAACCTTGGAGTATCCAAAACTTTCTCCGTGTCTTGGCCGTAGTCGTTGCTACTCCATGATGTCCCAGTTCATGTGTGCTGCGTATAATCATCAGTGATATGTGATGGCTGGCAGGAAGGAGAGCTGGATGCTTCGACTCGTATGACGTCACGAGGTTTTCGACTCTTCCACCTACTCTGATCACACCATCATCGTCAACAAAAGGAGTGAGCACCTTGAATTCTCCTTTCTCTAGTCTGGGCAGTAGACTGATCTGTGCTCTCTTTACCCAGTACTTCTCTGCACTATCTAACTCTGTCGGGCTTAGAGTAACTTTGTCATCAGGTTGGGGTCCCTTCTGTAACTTAGCCTTCAGGATTTGGATAAACCTGAATACATATGCGGTCGTTCTCAGGAGCTTTTTCCAACTCAAAGTTCTCTTACATTCTATCACTTCCGATGTCTCTGCTGTTACGAAGACTGACTGGGACTTTGTCTTTTCCTCCCTTCTGGCACCTTTGCAATTCACAACTGCCTTGTCTGTAGGCCACTCTGACTCGTCAGAGAGCAGAAAGATGGGCCCACCCTTCCACTCTTCTGACAGCCTTTCTACAGATATACCTCGTGACACCTTATCAGCTACATTGACTTCACCAGGGATGTGTTTCCAGTCTGCCGGGTCTGTTAGGGTCTGGATTTCACCTACTCTGCTTGATACAAATGCCTTGTATGTTCTGGCAGAAGACTTTATCCACTGGAGCACAATCATACTATCAGTGAAGAAAACAACCTTTTCCACTTGTAGCCTCATCTCTTTGCTGATTGCTTCGTGCATTCTAGCTGCTAGTACTCCTGCCAGCAGTTCAAGTCGAGGAATTGTGAGAGCTTTGAGAGGTGCGACCTTCGACTTGGCTGTTACGAAGCGCACTTCATACTTGTCATCATCTGTCTTCCACCTCAGATAAGCGCATGCACCATATGCAATCTCAGAAGCGTCACAGAAAATACATAAGACTGGTTTCCCCCTGGCATTCTGTGGTTTCAGACATCTCTCAAGACTGATGTCATTGAGCTTACTCATTTCTCTGAATAGTCCTCTCCATTCATCTCCGTCAGGTAACTCCTCATCCCAGTCATAACCACCCTGCCACAGCTTCTGGATGCCAGTCTTTGCCTTGATGATAATTGGTGCAGCAAACCCAATAGGATCATAGATTCTTGCTACCTTTCCCAAGATCTTTCTCTTAGTCAGCTTTTCTGTCTCTCTATCTGTTTCTTGTAGATTGACCTTGTATGAGAAGGTATCACTATGTCTGTTCCAAACTACACCAAGCACCTTCTCTTCAGCAATCTCCTCTAAGAGTTTCATCTTTTCCTGCTTGTTGCCTCCATCAAGTGGCTTATTTGATTGCCAACCTTTAACCTTGAACCCTCCTGCCTCTAACAGTTCATCTACCTCTGCGATACGTTTCTTTGCTGTATCTTCAGTCTCTACTGAATCGCAGATGTCATCCATGTAGATGTTTCTTTTCAGGATTGCAGCTGCTTCTGGGTACTTGGCTTCACCTTCCTCTGCCGTCAGTCTTACACCTATCTGAGCCATTGCCGCAGCTGGCTTGTCTCCAAACGTCACCACCTTCATCATATACACATCTGGTTCTTTCTCCTGGTTCATGTCTCTCCACAGAAATCTGTGTACATGCTGATCTCTTTCGGGAATCAATATGCGGTGATACATCTTGCTAATATCTGCACATATTGCCACTGGGTGTTCTCTGAATCTGAGGAGGACTCCAGATAGGTTGTTGAGTAAGTCAGGCCCTTTCTTCCAGTACTCATTCAAGCAGTGACCTTTGTAGATTGCAGATGAATTGAATACAATTCTCAGAGGTGTGCTTTTGTTGTCTGGCCTGATTACTGCGTGGTGACTGATGTAATGTACCGGTCCTTTGTACTTTGTCATTTCATCTTTCTCTAGCTTCTTAGCAAATCCCATCTCAGTCATCTCTTGTATCTTGGATTTGTAGGCTTCTGTATGCTCTGGATTCTTTCTGAGTTTTCTTTCTGCAGCAAAGAGCATCTTTTCTGCTAAGAACTTGTTATTGGGTAAGAGATCAGGATCTTTCTCCCAGGGATATGCTATCTCCCACTGCCTTCCTTCTTTCCTTGCTGAGGAACGGATCATCTCTTCCTCCAAAGCTTCTTGCTTAGTTAGACCACTATTATCACACCGACATTGCTTTGCATCGACACCCTCTGTCTCTATCGCCCAAAAGTCAGTGAGATCTACTGGAGTAGCCAGCTTTACATGCAACACTTCCTTGGTGTAAGTATCCTCCTGGGGTGTTTCCCCATACACAACCCATCCTAACGGTGACTTTCTAGCACAGTAGTCCCCTGCTTCTCTGACTTCTCCACCGTGCATTCTAGCACAATTCACTCCTACCAGGATGTCAATTGGTCCACTATCTCTTTGAAGGTCGTCTTTCTTTAGCCTGAACTTCTTCGCCAAATCATGAAGTCTTACTTCTACTGCATCCTCGCTGATGAGAGGAATTCCGATGGCTGCTATGATGATGGGCTTACCATCTTCACCTATCTTTCTGATTGGCACTCGGTACTTGTGCGTCTGCAAGACTTCTTGTGACCCTCCTATCTTCATCACAATAATTGTCGTAGGAGTACCTCTTAGTTGTAGCTCTGTTGCTACCTGCTGTCTAATCAGGCTAATCTGCGCCCCTGAATCAATTAAACAGTTTCCTCTCTTACTGGTTCCCTTGCTAACAAATTCCATAGCAACTATTGGCAGCAAAGCTCCTTCTATGCCAATCACTGCAACATCCACCTGACCAGTGCGAGTTCGGTTTCCACCATGACTTTCATTCTTGTCATCTGTGTGCAGCAAAGGATGGTGGAAATACCTGCACCTTTCCTCATTACTCTTCTCAGAGCACTGTCGTCTTCTCTGGCATGTAGACATTCTGTGACCACGACCTGCCTTTATCAGGCAACTGAAGCAGGCATAGTTTTCCTTGACTAACTTCAGTCTCTCATGTGCTGGTCTTGAAGTTAGCTTCTTGCATTGGTCTACCCAATGATCACTCGTGTTACAGATCCAGCATCGATGTTCTGCTGTTTCTGGTTTCTTTCTCGTCTCTTGTGCCACGTGACCCACTGTGCTCTGTCGTGCTTCACTTCGGAGAGGTGCGGTGGCTCGCATTCTTGCCCTCATCTCCCTGTTCATCCAAGCGAGCAAATCTGTCATGGTGACAACTCCTCTCTCATCTTGCTGTCTGAACCAGACCTTCCTGTCATCAGCACTCATTTTCCTCTCTATGGCTGCAAGCATGTTACTATTGCTGATGTCCTGTTCTCTTCCTACTTCCTTCAAAGTAGTGTAACTGCGCCTTACTAAGTGCACTAGATCACAGAATCGGCTATCCTCACCGTCCTTCAGTGGCCGGAACTTGGTCAGATCATGTACTATGGCGTCTGCGACAAACCTAGGGTCGCCATATATCGCATCAAGTTGTTCCCAAGCCTCGTCATAATCAGAACCTATGCCTCTAATCACATCTAGAGGGCGTCCATGTAGGCATGACCGAAGAATGGTAATAGCATCCCTCTTCGTATATCTGGCGTCTACGAGATGCATAAAATCTGACTTAAATACTCCATAGTCTCTGACATCACCCGTAAACTTGGGCAATTTCGGCTTCTCCAAGTCAAAACTACTTCTAGACTGTTTTGGCTTTTCCTTGTCAGATTTGCTCTCGTTATGTTGTTCTTCTGGCTCTAGGGTTTCACAGACTTCCTCTTTCTTAGCTTGGTAATCGTTGACGGTCAACTTGAGATTGAGAAATGTCTTCTGACACTCTTCCATCCACTCCTCTTCCTTGGCGAATTTATCATCATCTTCGATGATCTCTGTGTAATTATCATGTGCATCTTGAACATCCTTGAAAACTAGTTCATACCTCGTGAATGCTTCTTGCACTTCTGCATATAGACGTTGCTGGTCTAATAACAGCTTCAATTCATTACCGTTCCTTGTTAACTTCGCCTTGGCTCCTCTACGTTTCAGCCTCAGGGTTTTCACTGCTTCTTCAGTCATCTTCACCACTTGGTCAGCAGTCCAGGTTGAATGATGTTCCAATAAGAAATTGAATGTATGGTTGGCTCAAACACCCAGCAATTACCCCGAAGAAACTCAGACTGCGCAAATTGGATTTGACTTCTAGCTGGTGTGCTTTATTCTTGAGAAGTCGTAACAATTCAATCTGTAAAAATAAATAACAAGAATACATACAGACATTTAGCACATGTAAATAAATACTTGTGTATTGCACTTAAATTTCTGTGCTTGTGTTTTCATTTATACCTAGCAAAAATAACTAAGTCTGTAAATTATTTCTATAATTTATGCTCACTTATCTGAATACTCTATTACACTGAATAATTACTTGAGTGCTTGCATGATGTGTCCTTTCACATACTAATGTACCTGTCATAATAAATGACTAATAAAATCAATCTCTATAGCTAAACCTCTACGTACTTTATCCTCGTAAAGATAATCTTTCGTATTAAACAAATAAGAATTTACTTGTAACACATATGCTATATTTGTTCTCTGCAATTCTAACAGGATTAAAATAACTGCTTTCTTTCATAAGCATCGATTAACCACACTTTGCTTATTGAACTAACCCAAATCTATAATACTGTATTACATATCCAATACCACGACCCTGACATTTCTTTTCTATGTCATTTTAACCCAATGTGTTAAAACACGCCCACTATCGGTAACAAATCTACGATGTGACACGTCATTCATGCGCGCTCTCATACGTGTTAACTCACATGAATCTATACCGTTCAATTAACCATGTGACTAATGTAAATTAAATTGGCTAAATTTCATCTTATATTTATACTTTGAGCAAACTCACTTCTTTTGCAGGAACTCTGGTTTAACGGGAAAACATTCCTCGTAACAGGCACATTGCATCTTAAGCCAATTTCTGATGGCAAACAGAAACACATAAGGGTTTCTACACCAACAACTGTACCCGTTCGTTGTTATTCTGACACACACTAAATACACGCTGACATTAATGGTGGTGTCCTCAAAAATACAAGGAAAACATTAGGTATGGTATCTTACAAGTACATCTCAATCAAGCGGACTTATAATAAACATGATACTTGTAACTGATGATAATGCATGAAAAAAGTATATTTATGTTCACTCAACGAAACACTAGCGCTAAAACAAAAAGTACCCTTTCGCCTACAAAGTAACAGAATGTGAAGAGAAACTTAAAACTCATAAATAGGTAAATCATACTTTATTACTGAGGGTAGAAGTATGTTTAAATGAATCTTTTAAAAGTGGCCAGACATGTTATTACTCTAATGGAAAGGGGAATATTTTTCTGCGTTTTCGAAGCATCCATCGTAAAACGTTTTTCGGTAGTTGAGAGTCTGGATTTGGGAATAATTAATGTATATTCAGTTGGTGAGCGTAGTCCTACATTTCTTCAGACATTTCTTCGCCTATTGTGCAATGGGCTTTTAGTGCACATTAATCAGGAGCTATGCTTTGGCAATTCTGTGGGGTGCGATGGCCCAGTGATCTTGTAATCGGTCCCAGATTCGTAACACTAAAGGGTGCTAGTGTCCTTTGGTAATGCATTACTCCTCATTAATCACACTGACTTACACCTAACTTCCTAAATGTTTAATTGCTTTCAAAATACTAATTGTTTTCAAACTCGAGCTTGGGTATGGGCCATTATAATTAGTGGAGGTTTGTGGGGTAAAATATACCTAAATTTGGTTAAAAATGGATTTTAAGTCTTACCTAACAAACATAATGATATGGTCCTTTTTTCCCTCCTATGTGTAACATTGTACCCAACACTTTTAAAGTGGAAGCTATTAGGTTTAAGTTAGTGTGAGTAAGGCTACAAGATGGTATGTCAAGTACTGTTGTCAGATCATTAAAAGCATTCTCAGTTGTTTGGTTTCAGAAAGCGAAGAATGTGATTGAATGTAGACATTCCACTATTCCAGTATTTTCTGGCAGCCAATCATATCGAAGCCCGTCATTTATCGCGCAATTTGTTCCTTCAGTTTCCGTTATAACTTATAGTTTATATTGTCCGATTTCGGCTTTCTCTTCATTCTTGATGAGTGGTAAAAGAAAAGTTTCAGTACGTCACTGTTCTATGCTGATATTCTTAATTGTGTTGCAATATCACCAGCGTAGCTTTGACCAAATGATCAAAAAGTATTCCATGTTGATTCTATTTTCCTTAGACTTTGGAAATGGCGTCAAAAACAATGATTGCTCTCTACTTTCTGATTGCCTTGGCCGTGGCAGCAAGTGTTTCAGGCGAGGAAGATGCGATCAACAATTCTGATGAGTTGAATGTCGGAGAGAATGGTAAGCAATTCATTGTTAATGTTATCAACCAACTAAATGAATATAATTATAAAACAATCAACCTAAAGCAATTCCAATAACTGTATAGGCTTGTGTGGTAACATATTGAAATGTGCCAAAATTACTTTTTTTTTTTTTTTTGCCTCTTCCATGAGGATTTATTTTATGTTCACTATGTTTACATGTTATATATATTTACAAACATATTTAAAAAAAATATTTATCAAAGGTGAACAATGGAATATTTGCTGGAAATTACAACATATCAATTATTTTCTTCACTTCTTTGACATTCAATTGTTTAATTCCCGAATGTTTCAGATACGACTTAAATGATGAAATGAATTCAACGATCAGCCTTTTGTTATTATGCTGCAATTTGTTTAATCTGTTTTTTAAATAATAATTGTACGCGGTAAACTGTGCAAAATTTATTTTAAAATGTATCAATTAAAACTTCGTTTTTTTAATTTGTTTATACCCAATTAACAACATTTCCATATTTGTTACGATTTAACATTGTAGATGTGCTAAACGCTAATTGAACCATGAATATTATTATTATTAAAATAATGTTGTTCTTGCTGTTTCTGCAGGAGGACTCAATTCATGTAAGGGAGCATGCGGTCGCAAACCCCCACCTGGATCGGTCTGCTTCTGTGATTATGTTTGCCATGATTATGGTGATTGCTGCGGGGATTACCAGGCAGTGTGTTAAGGTGAGACTGAAATTATTGGTTTTCAGGAATACATTCTAGGTGCTACATTGTTGGTATGAGGTTTAATCGTCAAAGTCCTGACAAGTGAAATAACTTATATTTAGAACGGATAATGTTATGACAAAAATGATGTGTTCTTTATAGACAAACAAGAGAGTCTCTCCAGAGCAAGAAATTGCTTTGGAAGAGAGCAAAGTCTGAGTAAAAATCGGAATGTTCAAAGCCTTAATGTGAGGTAGAATCGTAGTTTACAAGGCTGATCAAATAACAAAAAAACACAACACATGTACTTTTATTAAATACAAATTTAAAATATAATTGACCTACATGTATAGTTAAAGTTAACAACTAAATTATCCATACCACTTTTAAATTTTAAGAATGAAAGGTACACTGGTTGAATTAGGACGTTTGTTCAATATTTTGTTGTTGTAAGCTTCAATAATTATGTCACATTTTCAAAAGACGTAAATCGCGACAAATCAATTTTCATATATATATATACTTCAAAAATTCAAAATCTCGGCTTTCATGTCAAATACAGTATTACATAGCTTACATGCATAGATTATTAAGATGCTATATCATATTGACAGTCAAATATGCGAAATAGCGAGATGTGAAATGTTTCCATAATTCTATCTGAAGCTAGATGAGTCGTCTAAAGAGACTAGTAACTAAGCAAAATAATTTTATTTTATTTAACTATATCCTACCTTTTCTCTTTTTAGCACGCCCAGTTACCCTGGCCCTGAACCCAAACCAAATGTAGAGGAATGAGATTATACGCTGGAATAAATACCTTCTGCTCATCAAATTACAACGACTTTAGACTTTTACCATTTATGGCAACCAATCTTAACAATTAATTTCCTTATGATGGTCTGTAATTCTTTTTCTTCTACACGATTATCAAATAAAAAGAGATGAAAGTTTTGGGTAAAACGAAACGGGATAAATGAAACTCAAGTGCACATTTACATTGAGTTCGGTTTTTAGTTCATAATTCTTGCATCTGTCGATAGATTGGGCGACTACATGTTTAACTTTGCTTCATAAATAAAGATCTGTGTACTTACAGAATCATATTTAAATCATTGACCTTCGAATTTCTCAATCCCCGGTCGACAATTGGTCAATATTCACTATCAATTGTGTACTGTAGTTTATTTGCTTTACACTGCAATGAAATCTCATTTGCAAATTCAGTATTCCAGGTAAAACCTTGGATGATTCGAAAATCATCATTACATATTCATGACACTTTTTTGGGGGGTAAGGATATATCACATCTTTCAATTTCGGGAAGAGGGTGGGTTATAATTGCTAGTAAAGGTGATTAATATGTATATGATCATGATAATAAATTGTTGCAAAACAAAATGTGTATTTCTTTCTTACATGTCACGTTATTATTTATTATAAGTTTAACATTCTTCATGCTCTTCTCGGGAAGATATTAAATTGGTTCGTGTAGGTATAGGCCTACATAGCACACATCCACACACACACGCACACGCATACGCACACATACACACGCACACACGCACACATAGAGCACAGTGAGAGGGAACATAAGGCAGTTCGTACAGTTTCGAGAGTGGTCTCTGACCAAGTCGCTCTGCTGAATAAAATTAGCCGATGTGACGCGTTAGTGGTACGGAATGAATAATCGCCTCCCGCCTCCCGCCACCCATCCGCTCCAAGCGCTAGTGCTCCTTAGAACTATATATAAGGTAAGAAAGATAACCAACAGTCTTTTTCAGGACTACACACCCTCAAGAAAGATTACCGAGATTCCTTTTCAGGACTCCTCAATCCTCCCTCTCTCTCTCTCACATGGTGCACCCGCAAGCCTATTGTATATCTACATCACCATGCAAGCCGATACTTACAAGCAGCATGTAATATATTCTTGTATCACACTCAAAGCCATCCAATATTATATAAATATTGCTATTCCCCTGGTGGGGTTCGTAACAATCTGGACCAGTCAGTAGAATACAGTAGAATACGAAGTGCTTGGCACTTTCAAACAAGCTATCTAAGCCTTTAGACTAATAGGGCATACATCTCTAACTCCTTGCTCTCACTAAAATAATCCTTTCTGCCATTATAGAACAACTATCACACTTTTCATTCTTCATACCATAACAAAACTAAAACGTTTTATTAAACAGCATGATGATCCAATAGCAGACGCAAAGGACCGAACAAGATAAGTAAAAAGTGTCTGTAACTCCAGGGAACTCCAGGAAATGTTAGTTTTATTAACCAGCAGTTTGATTATGCAGTATTTATGACCTCTCAATTCGAAAGGATTTACCTCTCACAAATTGGAAGGCTAATTCCTGCGCAACCTAATTTTCATACCCTTTACAAAAGTGAGCAGTGCTCTCCCAAGCATGAATTATTTTCGGACTTTTTGGTGTCATATGAAAGTTGAGTTTATGAGCTTTCTATACATATAAAACTCCCCCCCCCCCACCCCAAGAATCATATGTTTTGTTATACGGCAGCCATTTCAAAAGTGAATAGATTTTTGGGGACGCACGGTATACAATCAATACAAATACAAAAAAAACATTCATTTGCGAGCGAGGAAAAATGTATGATTTGTGAGGGGTGTTCTTGGTTATGCAGTACACTTCCAGATCATTATCAGCATAGTATATTCTAACACACATGTGTGTCCTCAAAAATATTGATGCGTACATACAAGTTCTTGATTTACATCAGAAGTGTGGATGTGTGCGTGTGTGTGTTTACCCCCCCCCTCCCCTTCTCTCCCTGTCTTTGTCTCTGTCTCTCTCTCTCTCTCTCCCTCCCTCCCCCTCTCTCTCTCTCTCTCTCTCATTAAGAAGAAAGGGAGAGAGTAACTGTGTAAGTGATTGTAGGGCACAAAGATCAGATGACATGTGCTCCATGGTCTATCTCCTATCTCCTGCACGAGTTCCTTCTACATTCAGGAACTAGTCCCAACTCTGTACCTTAACCTAAATCTCTACCTAACGATAACCCAATCACAATGTTAACCCTAACCATAAATGTCAACTAAACATATATCAGGTTACCACAAAAGAATATTAAATGTTATCATGGACAGAATTACTATTAAGATGTATCCCTTTTTTGTATTCATGAAGCGTAATAACATTTTATATATACAGTATCTCATGCCGGTCACTCCGTCTATGATGGATGTATAAGTATTTTAGGTGAACAAAGAGCTTGGAAAATTTCGTTTAAATATTGGATCCCGAAAATTGGGAATTTGCCTCTTTGTTTGCATTTTAATTGCAAACAAGAGCGATATGTATCGTATTTGTAAAAAAAACAGTTGCCGTACTTTTATGTCGACATGTTTTGTTCCTGGGCTGAATTAAAAAATATTGATATTTTTAAAGTAACAGATATTGAAAATGAAATGATTTTGTATAATAGCAATAATGATACAATTTTAAAATCGGGAATGAGTTATTGCATTTTCCAAACTGGATAAGAAATAATATTCTTAAAGTGAAACGAGTCTTAGTAAACAGTAATTGGAAATAAGTTGATTCCATTTATATTAATTTTCAAGAAAATGAAATTTCTTTCCGCCTTTTAATTGGCAAAGTTAAAAAGTGAATTTCCGATTTGTTGGTTGCAGAAGTTACGTAATAAGAAAAAATATCTAAATAGTTCACCGTCCTCATTGGAATCCAGTACAATAGATATGGTAACAGGTGACTCCATTGATGTAGCGTTATGATTTGATGTTGGAAAAAAAAATAAACAGGATCTGCCGTGCATTTATTTTTGGTACGCTTATTGTGATTTACCTAAAGAGTTTAACCGGAAGACGTTGCTTTATTGTAAATTTTACTTTATAAATGACAACAGAATTAAGCAGTTCATTTTTAAATTCATTCATAGAATATTACCCATTAAAGACAAATTGTGTAAATGGAAGATTAAAAACAATAGTCTATGTGATATTTGTAAGATAGATACAACAAACTACCTTTTTCTAATTTGTAAGAAAGTTACACTTTTTTTGGAAGATTGTATCCAAATTATTCAATACTTTGTTTAATTTTAATATCTTTTTGAACGAAAAAAAACCGTTTAATAGGTCATGTAATAGAGAGAATAGAAATGAATCTTGTAAATCTTGTTTTAAACTTCGCTCAGTTCATTATTTATAGAAACTAAATTAGATAATTTGTTGGAAGTGAAAAGCGCACGATACATGCTGTATTTGATAAAATAATAGCCACTCCATAAACCTAAAGGTAGAAATTCGCACCTCTCTCGATATGAAATGTAATCAAAAGAAATTTGATACAAACGAAGTAACTAGAACATTTCATTATTTCAGTTAGTGATTATGTCACATTAGTTTCATGTTTTGTACTATAAAATGTATAATATGTTAGGATTGCATGAATTATGTATATAAACACTGTTGCAAATAGCTGTTACTTTATGATATGAACAAATAAAGTCCCTCGAAAGAGGATAAATAGAAAAAAATATCTCTATTTCTCTCTCTCTCTCTCTCCCTCTCTTTCTCTGTTTTTTTTTCTCTCTCTCTCTCTTTCTCTCTCTCTCTCTATCTCTCTCTCTCTCTATCTATATCTCTCTCTCTCTCTCTCTCTCTTCGTCTTCACTTCCATCTTTTGTTTGCCCTTTTCTTTTTCCCCTTAGGTTTTATTTTCCTCTCTCTGTATACTCACATGTATACTCAGATGCAGGATGTTTGCTTTCGATTTGCGAGGTGTATTTACCCTAATGACTATTGAGGAAATCCGGTCCGAGTTTTGGGATTTTACCTCTCTTTTTTCCTATGTTGGTATACGTTGAATTCTTTCACCGCGACAATATTGTTGCATGAGATAATAAAAGCATCATACTTGACTCTCATAATTTGATTGATTGCATGGGAGATAAAATCTAAAATAAACGCTGTTTGGAAAGAATAACTGCCGACGGGGGGGGGGGGGGGGGGAGTGGGGGTGGGTAGTAGTATCTTGGTTTGTAAATTTTCATTTTTCTTTGTATACTTATGTTCTTGTTTTGTTTGTTTGTTTTTTTTTTTTTAATATTTCATATGTTATGATAATATGTGTTATCTTATAATTGTACATGTAATTTTTATATTGCGCACGGACCAACAGAAGAACAGTCTTTTGCTGAAGTTGGTGCCGTGCAAAAATAAAATGAACTGAACTGAGATAACGTGTCTACAGCAGTCAGCAGACTTAATCCTTATAGTCTATTTTCGTGAGCCACAATCACATCAACACTTCTTCGGGTTTTCTAAACTGTTGTGATATTATTTTGTTTTATATAAAGAAGTTTACACTTTGGGCAATGATGTTGCAAATTTTCTGTCGCAGTCCACTGTGGTGAGCTGTGGCGCAGATTTTTTTTTCTCCAAGTTTTCCACCAAAATTCAGCAAAAAGCATGCCTATACCGTGTGTCTCAAAAAAAACGTAACACTTTTGAAATGGTTGCCAAATTGAGCATATATAATTTTATGAAAAAATGTTGATATGTATGGAAAGCTAAAGGACCAACCTTTCATATGATATGAAAAAATTGAAAAAAAAATCATGCTTCGATGAACAGTGTTCACTTAAGTTAGAGGTATGAAAATGGGCCTGCGCAGGATTTTTCCTTCCAATTTTGGACAGGTAAGTTACTTTTAGCATACAAAATAAGTTTGATATGAGATATTCATGATCGATGGATTAAGAGTTAAAAGGATGTTTTGAATACCAGTCCTTTCTCTCTGTCATTTATCAATCCCCAAACACCACCCCTGCCACACACACACACACACACACACACCAACTTCCACTCCCATCTTATTGTATCATTGATCTGGTAGATGTGAACAGGATGAAGGAAGAATGGGAAAATGTTAAATTGAAATACCGTATTCAAAATCATAATTGACATTATGCAACCCACTCTCCTCCCCCCCACAACCTTTTCCCATCCCATCACCTACCCCTTGCCTTTTCTTTATCAGTTTTCTTCCGTAAGTTTGGTGGATCATCAATCACATTTTATTCAGGTTTTATGAATGACCCAAACATGTAATAGCTAAGTACATCATTCATTATGCATTGAAAATACCAGAATTCGAGGTATTCAAAATATCCTTTTGATTCAAAATATCCTTTTGATCCATCGATCATGAATATCTCATATCGACCTTATTTTGTAAGTTACAAGTAATTTACCTGTCCAAAATTGGAAGGAAAAATCCTGCGCAGGCCCATTTTCATACCTCTAACTTAAGTGAACACTGTCCATCGAAGCATGATTTTTTTTTAATTTTTTCATATCATATGAAAGGTTGGTCCTTTAGCTTTCCATACATATAGACATTTTTTCATAAAATTATATATGCTCAATTTGGCAACCATTTCAAAAGTGTTACGTTTTTTTTGAGACACACGGTATAGAACATTGTTCCTGCAAGTGTATGTCACTATATAGTGAAACGATACAGTTCCATTCAATACTTGTTGTCAGAACCAAATTAACAGCATCGCTTTGCCTCGTTCCTCATGATCCGATATCATGCTGTTAGGCCTTTACTTTGTTCAATAGTCAGAATGTAGTAACATTCAATGAATGTTGTCATGTTGGGAAAACCCCCAATTTATGATCCAATACGAGAATATTATATAGGACCTGGTGTGCTTAACATTATAACGTCTATTAGTGAATTACTCCATTGAGATGATAATCTCTGACCGTTTCATTGGGTCAGACTCGTCTCATATAGTAAGATTTATGTCCACGTAATACAAATGATATGCCCTTATATTTATACCTAGATGAAGAAATTAGCATTTCAACATAATTTTGTTTAAAGTTATTTTTTGCTCGCATTCAAATTTTGACTTTGGAAAGTTGGTACATGTAGCCTATTAAGGTTTAGGCTTTTCGGGCAATATTACAGAAAAGCGGGAAATGAACGAAGTGTGATACCTTTCAGACCGATTTTCCTTTTAGATTGCGTCATTACTTGCGCTCAGTCAATTAGCTGGCAAAGGCAATCAGTGCATACGTCAATAGTTTTAAAAAAAAGGTTTGCATTGCCCATTTTTTAGTAACGTTATGTGTATCACTCTCACATGGTGACGCATCAAAAACAATCCCTGACGGAGGCAATATGTCATGGTCCCTGACGCATTCGTAAGTCAGTCAGTCAAATGAGCTATCAAATCGTATGTACAGCAAAATCTAATCAACTGAAAATGTAATAGACCTATACCCTAATATACATCCCAAAGAAATCATGTTAGCACTATATAAGGCCCGGTCACACATAGTGGACGCATGGGAACGCACGGCCCGCGCATTGAAAATTTGCAATTTTTGCCAGTGCTTTTTCGTGCGCCCAACTGTTGTCAAAGCTACAGCGAGCTGACATCAAAATGCATAGCGTGTTGCTAGCGCGCTGAGCGCATACAGTGCGCATACAGACCGTACACAGAGCGCACATGACCACAACGTCCATGAATGCACAGCGTGTTGCTAGCGCGCCGGACGAATAGTCTACATTCTCAATAGAGGTGGTCACACATAGACGACGCACGGCCCGCGCATTGGAAATCGGTAAAGGACGTGTGCCTCACTTTTGTCATGATTTTGGAAAAGCTAACGAGCTAACACAGAATGCGCAGCGTGTAGCTAGTGCGCTGTGTGTATACAGGCCGTGTGCTCCGCGTTTTTCTGACGCTGATCTAGCGCGCTCTGCGCGTGTCTGGTGTCCTTCTGGCGTGTACATTCATGCGTCGAGCTCCGCGCATACTTTTGAGAATGCTCAAAAAATCCCGACGCACACAGCGAATGACGGCGAACACATTGGCCCGAATTCACAACGGAGGTTTGTGGACAAACCAAGGTTTGTCGACAAACCTCCTTTTGTTTCGCCACACCTCCTTTTGTTCTTTACAAACCAGGTTTGTAAAAAACGCGTAAAAACGCGTCATATGACGTACGAAAACCAAGGTTTGTCGACAAACCTCCTTTGTGTATTCGGGCCATAGCGTTGGTCCAGCGCGCTCGACGATCGAGTAACGAACGATGACGCACACCTAACGCACGACAACACACTGGAAAAAATTGCAAATTTCCAATGCGCTGGCCGTGGGTCCCCCATGCGTCCCCCCCCCTGTGTGACCAGGCCTATACGTAGGCCTACACACTAAGAAGTAAAGGTATAAATTTGCACTTCTGCAAACTTGTCCCCTAGAGGGAGCAGATGTGCACCCTCAGGTGTAGACTTTGAGTCAACCCGCTTGCGTCTTTTGTTAACCTATTCAAGCTATTAATTTCAAAGCAACTTGGAAGGAAGTCAAATTGGAAAGAGGTCACAACCAATTAGACTTTGGCTGGCGTAAATATATATAATTGAATGATACACGCCTAAAAACTAAAAGAACAACTGTTGCTGTAATTTACAGCTGCAACATTGATTTTTTTTTTTGCGTTGCCTTACTACTTTTGAATGCATTATTACGAGGATTCGAAGATTATCATACGCGGACCTCACCTATTGAGCCAACGATGGGTTGCCGCTTAAGAGGGTTCAAAAACGTCCATTTTAGCCCATTTTCAAGAAAAATGGTTCTTTTTCAAAATGGTTCAAAATCCTGCTGTACGCGTCGGTATACGCGTTTAGGGTTATTTTTCTAGCCCTCAAAGTCAGACTGGGAAGAAGAAAAAAGGGGTCATGATAATTGCCCATTGGCGAGACTACCAGCCGCCGCCTACAGCTAGTTATAGCAAAGATGATAGGCGTGCGGTGCTCTTTCATGATCTTTGGTTATACAGTGTGAGTCAATTTGATTAATTTTACGTCGTCATCAACTTAAAAGGCCAACCCTATCGCAATTTACAATGCTGAAGGGGTTACAATATTTTACAATACTTGTTTATGAGTACACTTTTTAGAATTACACGTATAGGGTTTGAATTCTGGCAAAACAATGCGAAATCCTCATTTATATTGTATTTTGGCTTCAGAAGAAATCCTCGTTTCGGTGGTGTCTGGAAAACCTGGGATCAAGCATGCTTGCAATATTTCTACATGACTGGGACCCCCGGGTGTTAACGGTAGCCATGATTCTTTGTTTTATCAAATGCGCTGTATGAACACAATATGAACCTGAACAATGTATTCCTTTTACAAAGGTTTTAATGGCATGACTGTGATGATAACAAAGAAAGAATTGGAAGCAGCTTTCATTTGTTGACAAAGCATAATAAAGCGATTTATTTCAATGGCAAGCTTGAGTAATTCAATTGAATTGAACCCAACCATCTAAACGATGTAAATCGCATTCACGAAAGAGGAACTACAATGAAAAAATCACATTCAGACTTAAATAATAACCACTTGAACTTAATATCAGTAGGGAATCCATAAAGCGATTGTAATGATACCAAATAACAAAAACAAAGCAGCGTGTGAAAATCAGGGCCAGAGTTATCAGATTCCAATTGCAGTGAAAGGGCTTGAAAAGTCGCTATATATTATGTACAACATGAGGAAATAAAAGATGAAGAGAATGGAGCAAGGCTCAAACCATATCTTCAAGTTTGGTCCTCATACCCGCCTGGCAGCAATCTTCCCAGGCAGCCCTAGGTTCAGCTGAACCGCCTATGATCAGGGGCAGGTCACTTTCCAGCAAGCATGTATCTCTGGAGTCTCTGTCTGATCTGTGTCCATGTGGTCAAATTCAGAATATTGAGCATATTCTGAATGAGTGTCTTGTAGTTGTAGCAGGACCCTCATATTCCTTCACTGATATTGACATTTCACACGTGGTGTCATTTGAAAACAATCATCAATTTGAAATAGCATGTTGATATACGAAATAATAATCATAATAATACCCCTAGGAACTTGCGGCTGCTGCTTTCCGGACGTGACATGATCACAAAAATGAAATTCGAAGTCGTTAAATTTACTTTCCCCCCCCCCCCTCTCTCTCTCTCTCTCTCTACCTTTCTATATTTCCCCTCTATATCACCATCCTTCCCTCTCATTCACCCTTCTTTCCTCTCCAAACTTCGCCCCCCCCCCTCTCTCTCTCTCTCTCTCTCTCTTTCTCTCTCTGCTCACAGCTTTACTACAAGTAGACAGGTTTATACGTACTTGACAGTTCTACATGTATGTGAGGAATGGACAAGGTTTTGGCAGCTTAAAGCTAAAGACCAGTTATGGTCATGCAATTGCATAGTGAAAGAAACGTTGTGAAATCGATCAGAAAAGGTTGATCATCTAGCATAGATGTACTGCAAGGTTCTGGAATCATCAAAATTATAAGAAATTTGGCCAAGTCTTCATAAAGTTAGAAGCACTCTACACAGAAATATGTATATGGGACTACACACACGTGCGCGACACGTGCATTTGTATCTCTCAACAGTATATAGATATACTAATTTACCAAATATATCAATTAGTAGGCGGTTAATTCCCGTCAAAATTGTTATCGTCATGTAATATTCAAAACATATTCTTTCACATGATTGGTAATAAGAGCTTCCATTTCATTTTTTGAAATTGGGGCGTTTCCAATACTGGTCTTTACCTTTAAGGGTTAATCCTTTGCACTCGAATGATTGTTATTTCATTGTGGTGTATTTCGGTTTGATTGCCCTGCCATCAGTTTTATCGTGAGAGACTTGAAGAAAGACTAACATCATGGATTTAGTTCCGGGTACAAGAGGTACAGACGGCATCTGACTAGGAAGGTGTTCGTGGATATTTACACTAAATGTCGGGTGAGAGTCCGGATGACAGTTGATTGAGAATACGTGTGGAAAGTCAGAGTGTGGGATGTGGATGTTGCAGAGAGTACTGACAAAATATGGCAACATTGAAAATGCTAAAACAGTTTTTTTCAACTCTGTTTCCGTTCGTCTGTTTTCCGATATTGATACAAGGTAGGTACCGTAGGTTGCTTGCTATTATCCATTCAAATCCATCTTGGTGTGTGATCGTTTGCGTACTGGGGTGCTCACGACTGAGTCGATGATCCTATGAAATGTCATCATGGTCATGCGAGCTTATATTTATATATGATTACTTTGTTAAGGGTCATTATTCCTGAAAATTGGCAACGAAGTCGATTTTCCGTTTTTACGCCGATCCTTGGGCCGTTTGCATATACAGGTGACTAAAAAATAGAAGGACATTTTTTTTTTTTTTAGCTCTTATACATGCATGTAATTTGGGAATAGGAACATTATTATACATGATTATATATATATTATTTGTAATGCTTGTAGGGACAACATTTCAGTCCTTTTCAGGTTATGCGCACTTAATTTCCTTTTCAGAAGTATCTTGATGACGTGAGAAATGCTTGTTAAGTGTGAGGTATCTGATTGCTTGCTTCCATTGTCGGTGATTCGGGGGTGTCCCCATTCTTATCAGGAAGTTAATGGAAATGTTTAGAGCTTAATTGCTCAAGTTCTCGCATTAAATATTAACATCAACCAACCAGACGCATATAACTTTGCAAATCATAATGCCCGCGACTATCACAGACTTGATTTTGACCGTAATTGTATTATAATTTGGTAGAGATGTTTTTTAATATCCCATAAGGCTTACTACTGATGTAGGTTGGGCAAAAATACGAGTAGGGGAAGCAACACTTTTAAAAACATTGGTAGACCAGTGGCCCCTACAAAAATGTCAGGAAATCAGGAAATATAAAAGTCAAAATAACAATTGAACTTTGTTTTGTTTTATCACCATAAAAAGCTCTGTAGTATTCAAATATGCAAAATACAAATGTAGATGTGGTTTTGTTTAAGGGAAAGATCTATAGTCCCTAACCTCCTTCGCACTTTCTGTCTGTCTGATAAGATATGCTTTTAATTGTTAGAATCATATTACTATATCGTTCTTTCCGGACAATAAGAAGGATAATTGTGCACGAATGCAAACCCCACTCCTCATTTGGTAATAAGTTAAACAATTAAAGGCTGATACTATTATGACCCTATAAGCTCAAAGTTTGCGCAGCCCACAAAACATTCAGGCCTTTTTCTTTTTCTTTTTGATATACCCCCTTTCACATCCGATAACTGCCCCCTTTCTTTCAACAAATGCACTTTTCCTTTAATACAAGTGCCCCTTTATCATTCTCGTATATGTCCCTTATCATATCGGGTCAGTGCCCCATTTCATGTGCCGTAAGTGCCCCTTTTTACCTCTGATGATTTCCCTTTTAACGATAATATGTGCCTCTTTTCAGGGTCATTTCCCCTTTTTCATTAAATGCCCCTTTTTGCCTTGTATAAATGCTATATCAAAATCTGATGGGTGCCCTTTTTCCGTCGACAGATGCCCATTTCCCATTATCATAGGTGCCTTTTTCATCCCTTGTGAGTGCCTCTTTCAGGTGTGAGAGATGCCCCATTGTCACCTCTGATAATAACCCTTTGTACTTTGACACGTGCTCCTTTTCTTTTCTAAAAAGTGTCGTATCTCTTTCGATAAGTGTCCCTTTTTCCTCTCATCATTAAACTTGCCCCTAATTTAAAGCGACTGAGAGCAATTTCCCCCAAAGCTCGCTCGCTCGTATTTATACTTTTATAGATGAGATTATTATGTTATCAAAGGTGCTTTCAGTCTTCCGTTATGAAAATGGGCTTATAACCAAATCATGATTTATTTATTTTTCCCCACTTTATAAGATGAATTTTTTTTGCACTGCGACCTCACAAATCTTACAAATTTGTCCCTGCTTGCTTCGATCGCGTGCAAATGAATATTCAGATCATCATACTAAACTGCAAAGTATGATGCTTAAGTAATATATTGTATGATATACAGTATAAAGAGAAACAAATATTGAAATCATCCCTGATAATGTAGTTACAACGTAGGGGTATATACCAATGTATACAAAATTGTATATTTTAGCTTTGAGATATCCCTTTGTACCCCCTCCCCTCCTCCACTTTGGAGATCGTTCCGCCGCCCCTGTACAGGCCCATGAACATATGCGTATAGAGCAATTTTTTTCCCGGGAGGGATCAACGATGCCTGCACGAATATTTAATTTCCGTTGAAAATAAATAGAATAGAATAACTGAAAAGTTTTTTTTAAAAAATCAAACTTTAAACAATATAAAATTGTCACTCTTCTCCAAAGAATTAAATGGGTACTAGTTGATAGGAATTTCTTGAATACTGTGAGCACCGAAATCGGTAACCTAGCTGTGGTATTCACTAGCGCATGGAGCACTTAAATTTGTGTGGTGGATATGTGCATGCGTTATAAAATTTGAAATATTGTTAATATAAAATTTTCAGTTCGTTATTGGAACATTAATTTTCCGAAAATGGGCTTAACCTCCCGGGCCATGCTATTCAATCGACCCATCAATTGATTTAGATGTTGATCATTCTACAGTTGTGTTATTAATTAAGTGTCATATTGTGGTGTAGAACATATATTACTTACTATATGGTTTGAAGTCCAAAATGCGTATGAAAAAAAAGAAAATTAGTATAGGCTTATACTGTAACAAAAAAAATCAATCTTGGTATTCCAGGTGAGGCTGTTCATATCACAATGTTTGCTGTGGGATACACCAATGTAGGTCCATCTAGTAGTTGGCAGTATCAATGTTACCCCAGTGTACCAGATACAGACGCTACACTATCGTTTGGTCGATCAGCACCCATAACAACAGACAGATCACCACCAGGAGATACGCAACACTCAAGCAGATTTCCATTCACCAGAATGGTGAGATTCCCTACAGGAGATGGATGGGATAGAGATAGTTTCGGTTCTTTCTACTGTGAGGCTTCTAAACCTGATCGAGATGTCACAAGGGTTACTACATTTTTCCAACGAAATGATGGTAAGATTATTATTCCATTCATTATAATAAGTACAGGATTTCTTTATTTAAAAAAAAATCTTTAATGTATACTAAAGGAGCTTCCTGTAGTGAGGTAGTCAAAGTAAAGTTCTGACTTTATGAGCATATTCGATGTGAGGTCATTATGACGTCAATTTAAGTAAAACAATTTAGTATTGCTATTGATGATTTTGAAATTCATGAAATAGATATCTTGTTAACTTCGAACCTGGACCTGGATGTATATATACATGTATATAAATGAATTATCAAAATTAGTAACAATTCTATTTCCTTTGCTTCATAGAATGTATAGTGTTATCTTTTAAAGATTTAAGATTTGTACATGTATAATTCATATACATGTACGTTATACAATACATTCATAATCAAAATTAATCTCAGTTCAAATCCTGAATTGCCAATGAATGTTATCAATTAACATCCCAAGCACATGATATAAAAAGTTTTTTTTTTTTGACAGTTCAGTAAGAACATATACATGTAGTATCACACTTTTTAAATAGGACGGAATAAATAACATTTATCACAAATTCGATTTCTATAAAAGATCACTAAAGATTGTAAAGTAGAATATGGAATCGGACATTTTTTCCACAGGGAGTGGAATTGTGCACACAATGTGTGCGGGCAAGCACTGAATCCAATGACCGGGGTACTAGTATATTTGTAAAGCGCTTAGAAAAATTTGTATTAGGCGTTATATAAAATGTAAATATTATTATTTATTATTATTATTATATTTTGTTATACGAGAAAAATTGAGATATTATTTGTTAATTATTAATTGTTATTTTTGTCAATTTTTTTAAACGCACTTTGATCATTCTGAAATTTTCGCAATGCGGCTTTGCTGTAATGATGTTTGTGTATCTATAAACCATTATCTATCTCTAATAATATAGACTGAGCTTATATTGCATTTTGTAGATTCCTCAAATATTAGAGGAACCTCCTTATTACAAAGATATAGCAACGTTTAACAACAAATCATGAACACCGTCATATTATTACTCATGGAACATCACGGAGTGATCCTCATTGAAAACAATGCATTACTATTGGCCCATTTAAACATGTTTCCAAAACACCAATTTGAAGAATCATCAATTTTTGTGACGACTATTTACACTACTGGAAAAAAAACTATGACAAAACCGTTGAAGTTTGATCATTCCGTTTTCGTTTCTGAGTAGTGCGCATGTGCCACTTGCCGGTCCTCTGCTGCATGCGTATATGGAAGTGAGGAGAGTCATGTGAGCACAAATGGGTATCTTACAGAAGGTTGCATTTACACTGACAAAAAATCTGTGAAATTTCGGCAGGCGTTAAAAAAAGCCACACTCCAGAGGTGGATTTGTCGATTTTGTTTTTTCTTCGTGTTTTGGGTGAAACACCGAAATGTGAGAAAAATCTAAGATTTTGGGTTGCAGTGTAAATGAAGCTAATGTGGATTTGTTTTGCAAAGAAGCGCTTATCCCGCAAGACGGTTTACTGAGGATCAGGAGGAAGACTGATTCAATAAAATGGCTCTACTTACGATACTTTTGAGCATTTTATGCTTGATAATGGCTATCACAAATGTTTGATACTTTATATATATAATGAAAATGAATCTGAAGATGCCAGAGTAGGATTCTTTTAAGACATTTTAAACTTTCATGTAAATAGCACAAAACTTGAATAAGTTATCATAAGCAAAGCATTCGCGGTAATGCGTTGAGCCCGCAACATGCCCATTTATGTTGATGCTGTTTACTAACATTCAAAGGGTCAAAGGGAAGTCCAAACAGATTTTGACATACACTAGTTACTATGTTCTAATCTTGGAAATGATCTAATCTCGTTATTAAAAAATATCAACAGGAAAAGATTTATTTCAATATATGCAAGTGTATATTTTTAAACATATGTTTCTATATACATGTATGCAATTCTTATATAAATGTATGGTTTCTTTTAGTGATTAAATGGCTACACTGCACATGTAGGCCTGTAGGTGCGATATGTAATGTATTAAATTCAACGTTTTTTACTTGGTTAATTTATTATTATCATCCCTTTTAATAGCTAAATTCATATCAAGTGATGGATTGTTTACAAAAGCAGTGAATGTGAATGACACTGGAGTGATGATCAGCATGGATAGTCCTGATGCGAGTGACAATGTGATTACTTGGATGAAAGATGGAAGTGAGGTTCTTACATCATTTGATGGGCAGACTCAGATCAGCTTCCCAAACCCAATCCAGACATCAGACCAAGGAATCTATGAGATCTACTATAATAACGAGAGGAATCAAAATAGAGGAGGATTATACAGACTAATCGTCAGAGGTACAGAATATTGATGTACATCAATGAAGTTTGATAAATATAAAAAATACAATACAACACAAAAAAATACAAAACAATACAATACAATACAAGTGTATTCCCGCTTATTTGAGACTGTGCTTTTTGAGAGGAGTCATTTATTCTCCAAGATAATATGGTTTGTTATGATGTATGTAAAACATTATTGCTTCATATTTAGCCAAGAAATCTTTATTTTAGATTGATTGGATTATGCAAGTTACATATGGATGATTATCTTTACATATTCATTTATATTTCAATATTGATGAAAAACTTAATCTGAAAAATTACTCTCCCTATCTCATATCAGAATGCCCTGCTGGTAAATGGGGCCATCCTGAGTGTTATGGTATCTGTGATAAATGCTTCAATGGTGGAGTCTGTGATGACAAGTCTGGTCTATGTATCTGTCCTAACAACTTCAAGGGAACGAATTGTTTAGAAAGTAAGTACATGTAGGGCTGTAGAACTTCATTAGGAATGATGTTTATCTTTATCTGTAAATAGATGAATTGAGGAAGATCTTCTTGTCTCATTCTATTGAAAATGAACAGAGTGATGTTTATCTATTCTACATGTTCATTTCAAATATGTCTTTCTTCTACCTGACGAGGAGATAGATAAATCAGAATAATATACATCATGTCTTTTGAAATTTGTATATATGTACTTGTAAATCTTCATTAAACTTGAAATCATTGGCAAGAATAATTTTGATTTATCATTTATAATTCTGTTTATAACAAGTAGCTTTGTGAAACTTTATAATGTATTATCTCTCATGTATTATAAGCAGTATATTAAATAAACGTAAAATGACTTTGTAAATACTTTGTCCCTCTCTACCAGAGCTGCTGGTCATTTTACATGTATGTCAAGTAAATCAATACAAAAATGAATGAAAAAATAATAAATAGCAGGGGAAAAGATTTGCTCTTGTTTCAATAATTCCTTAATACAATATGCAATGTTTTTAATTAATGACTAAATAAATATCTCAATAACATTAGATTTGATGATCTACAAACTATGCTATCCATGGTATGGAAGGGCTGTATTCAGTGTAGTAAAAACTATCATTTTTAAAGACCATTATACACCATCAGTAATTTGCAAAATGAGATTACAGGAAAGCACCCATATTTGAAATTGATCTCATGAAATCTTATTTCTTATGCAAGTCTAGAAGGTTTCAATACAACATTGCAACTATTTTTGTTCTTCAGTTTGTAGAAATGATGGTGGAAATCGATTTGGATTGAACTGCGAGTTTCGATGTACATATAAGAATAGTGATCCTGCCAGACAATGTCATGGGCTTCTTTTTTGCCTGCCTGATCCTTATGGATGTTCATGTGACGTCGGTGCCCATGGTCTTGCATGTAACACACGTAAGGCTTCCTAAGTTATGCATGAAGTCTTTCGTCTACGGCTGATTGTCAACGAAACGGAGTTAAGTCTTTTGTTAATTTCGTTTGTTGATACGGCAGGCAGCCAGTGAAAACGAATTCGTTTAATCAAATTATGGAAATGCAAGCACTACTTTAAACAAACAGAACTTTGTTATTCCAATCTCATTTTTCCTGATTGAGGTGTCATATGAAAGGGCAGAAACTCAACTTTCTAGAAAAGTGATTTTCTCTTTGAAATTCAGATATCGTCCGCCAAATGAATTTTAGTTTTTCTCTGTTCAAATTGATTTTAATCACTCATGCGTGAAGTATGCATTATATGAGTTGCATTAATGAAAGAGGAGCTTTACAAATATGTGTCATTTATCAATTATAATTGTGATTAAGTTATGATAAAACATCGATAATTCTCGGTTTCGCTTTTTCTGGGACGCACTGTATAGACCATACATAACACATACACTAATGTGGCTGGATTCATGAGTGAGGTCATGGGCAACTCAGTGGACAAAAAGAAGAAGAAGAAGAAAAAAGAAGAAGAAGAAAAAAGAAGAAGAAGCAGAAGAAGAAGAAGAAGAAGAAGATGATGATGAAGAAGAAGGAGACGGAGAAGGAGAGGAAGAAGAAGAAAATAAAAGTGGGGGAAAGAGAAAGAAAAAGAGAAGGAAAAGGCGAAGTTGAAGAAGAAGGAGGAGGAGAAGGAGGAAGAGAAGGAGAAAGAGAAGGAGGAGAAGAAGAAGGGACGGAGTAGAAGAAGGAGAAGGAGGAGTAGGAGATGAATTAGAAGGAGGAGGAGATGAAGATTAATTAAAGGTATTACAAAGTTTTGGGAAATTTTGAAAAATGGGTGGATAGTGATTCTTTACAATTTTGATATATTTGGATGCCCCTGTGGATGTATGAAAAACACTAAAATCTTTAGCCCCTAAAACACTTCTGCTTTCGAGAAAAATTGAATGTAAAAATTTACCGGTGCTCCCGGTAAATGTTGATAAATTTCAAATAGCTCCTACGGCCGTACAATGGTAGCTGCGACCATGAAAATCTCAGGATATGTAGTTGTGGTATATGATTTCCGAACGGGAATAGCTAATCGGTCGATTTTAGTCAATAAACATTGTTTTATAGCTTAATTAATATCTTGACCTTGAGAGGGGGCTATACAACATAAAGTGTTTATTATTTATAATTTCATAACTTTAGAGTCGATTTCGACTGGGACAACGATCAGTGAATATTGTAGGATCGCATATGCTTCCAATATGTTCATTTGAACCAAATTCACGACCCCATACCAAAACTTTGTATTACCTTTAATAAGAAGTTATTGTAAAACGCACAATATTTTTCTTTCTGTATCTAATGAATGTATTGTATCTGTCCATCTTGATTTTGTATTTTGAATTCTATTACAGTATGTACTCCCACTAGTAATACATATGGTCCAGGATGTTCACAGACATGCCACTGTGCAGGTGGTTCATCATGTAATATTTATAGTGGAATATGTTCAGGTGGATGTCAGACTGGCTGGTCTGGGGATAACTGTCAAAGTAAGTCATGATCAGCAATGATAACAAACAATATGACATAAATGCTTTCCCCAAATAAGATAATTCAGGATTTTACAATAATGTACGCAGCAGCTTTGTATTTTTTGTAATTTTGTTTATTGTTGAACGTACCCCATTGCCTACATGACCCGGCGGCTCCTGTGTCATTCCTGTTGGGAATAAGATAATTCATTAGTCAACTGGTTTACTTGAAGTTATTTTATTTCATATTTTTGTAGATAATAATAATGATAATTAGGTATTTGTATACCGCAAATTCCATGTCTCCTCTAAGCGGTTTAGAAGGAAAAAAAAAATCATATTAAGTAAAGAAAACAGAATTTGCAGATAAACCCACTCCTGAAGGGATCCGGTAACTTTGTCTTAGATCCTTAAGAAATAATCCTTGATTTAGCTAATGCTACAATGATAATTATAAACCTTTGGGTCAGTCAGGAACTCCATGACTTTTACAAGCCGATCGTCTGTCTGATTACCAAGATATTAATGATTGGAATTACAAATTTTGAAAACCGTTCGCCGAACGGTTTTCATTTCAGTACAGTCTATTGGGGAAAACGAGTATGGTAAAACCGGTCACTCGAATATTTTTACTTTTTTGAGGCACTTTTTGATCATTTTGAAGCGCGATTTTTTTAGGGCTTCAATATTACACCATATCACAGACACTGGTAACATGTAGGACCGTGTATTTAACATTGTTAAACGAACCCTTTAAGCTGTGTTCTGGGGACAGCTCCTCCCATATATTCAATTTTCATTAGTAGTAGTAGTAATAGTAAAACATACTAAAGTCTATATCTAACGTTAGAGTCTAGGAGAGTTATGTTGGTTCTAGAAAATGAAAAGGTAAGACGTTGCTACTTGCTCTACGCGTACGCTGCGCTGGATATCGATCTTTTAGCGTGCAATATCACTTTTGACAGCGCTTTTCTGGCACGATCGTGCATTCACCAAAATAGGTGCATGTCATGTGACGTGTCTTGACCAATCACTATTCTTAAACTTATGAAGCTTCAAAGAATTCAAAACATCGCAGCCAGAATCACAGGGAAAGCAACTAGTCTCACTTCTACCACATCCCTTGTCCGTAACCTCCACTGGCTCTCAATCAACAAGCGAATTCACTTTAAGATCCTACTTCTCACTTACAAGTCTCTCTCTAACTCTACCCCCTTCTTATCTGTCTGAACTCATTCATACCTACACCCCCCCCCCCTCCCCCCGTGCTCTCAGATCCCAGAACAAACATCTTCTTCATGTTTCTCGTTTTAAGACCCAGTACTACGGCCGTAGCCTCTTCACCTTCAATGCTCCCACCCTCTGGAACTCTCTTCCGCTCGCCATTAGACCTGCACCTTCCACCAAGACCTTCAAGACTGCACTTAAGACCTACCTTTTTAAGAATTAATTATTTTCATGCTTTGTTATCTATAATTTCAATTGAAATTGAATATGTCTATAACTTGTAATATATGAATAAAAATCTTGCACCATAATTTTTGTATCATTATTTAAGAATGAATTATAATGTTGTTCTATGTATTTACTGTTGTACTATTTTAGTTAAGATATTGTCATAATTTTTTGTTGAGGATAGTTCAATAGTAGATAATTTATTAAGCTTTTACATAATACAATGTAAAGTGCATAGAGACATACCTTGTATAATGCGCTATAGAAATATAATTTATTATTATTATATTATTATTAAAATACTAGAGCTGTTTTATAAAAGACTTGTTTAGTACCTAGCTTATCTGCCACAAGGTTAATATCATATTTATAAATAGACTGAGAAGATCATTTCTGTCATAAAATGCATTTAGTGAAGTTCAAGATTATGTGTAAAATCGAAATCAATTATGCATACTATTGAAATGTCTAGTTACAAGGACACAATATAATTTTAATGAGCTAATATTATTTGAATTATTAGTAGTGCTTGTTATATTGTGATTTCTGAAATATTTCTTATCATCCCCAGTTCCAGATGAATGTGAAGACGGTTACTATGGATCTCAATGCACTGATAAATGTCATTGCTTGAATGATGAACCATGTGATGACAATACTGGAGAGTGCCCTGAGCAGAAGTGTGCTCTAGGATACAAAGTACGCAATGATGGGGTCATATGTCAAGGTAAAATGCTACTTTTTAATAAAGGGTGTTAAATTTTACATATCAATTTCTATTTATTATCTCCAGTCTACATACAACATGCTCATACATGAATGGTACAGTGTGCTAATTGACACACAGGTATTTTGTTTTTATGTACCATGTATGGACGCTCATAAATACGTAGAGTATGTATATAGGTCATATCAACCATATATTATGTACATAGTGCTGAGATAGTAAATACATTGTTATAATGTATACTCTGGAGGGGCTTTTAGTAGACAAATATTGACTTCTTTGAAGGGCATTGTTAATATGGTGATTATTCGCCCAACGTGATCTTGTAACTGTACAGTGCCCCGTGACAAAAGTGACTTCCGGACCGCATGACCGTTACCAAAATCGCGGAAAAAGGGGTCAATTTCAAGCAATGTCCGCGGACAAAATATTCCTCGAAATAAAGAAAATAGGGGTGCACAGGTGTTCTCGGAATTGATAAATAGGGGTCAGGAAAAGGGAAAAGAGAAAACCGGGAAGGGAAAAGAGAAAACCAGGAAGAAAAATTCTCGGAGCCGAGTCTTGTCCTTGAAATATGGTAAAATAGGGGTAAATTTGCGAAAGTGTCCTTACAATCTTATAAATAGGGGTATTCCAAAGTACGATTTTGTCCTTGTTTTGACGTAAAAAAGGGGGTTAAATTTCACAAAATGTCCTTGAAATTGACCGCAAAAGGGGGTTATATGCATTTGTGGTAACGGTCATGCGGTCCGGAAGTCACATTGAGTGACCCCACCGGGGCATAGTGCAATCTCGAGAACACCGAGGAGCAACATGTACACGTATTATAATTTGAATCATGAGGTAAAAAATTAGCTGTAAATATTTGTTTAATATATCGTATTCATTTTTTGGATTCACCCAAAATATATCATGACAAAGTATTCCATTTAAAGTGTTTTCATTGATGGATGGAAAGTTAAACAATCTGAAAAGGGGTGTGTGCCAACTGCTTGTTCCATTGTTAACTTCATGCGTACAAGTAGACCCTAGCCAAAGTTATCTTTGCATTTAGTATTCAATAATAATCATTGACCTGATGTTTCCAATATAAACATGCATTGTGT
Organism: Strongylocentrotus droebachiensis; assembly: GCA_035222895.1. Taxonomy (NCBI): domain Eukaryota; kingdom Metazoa; phylum Echinodermata; class Echinoidea; order Camarodonta; family Strongylocentrotidae; genus Strongylocentrotus; species Strongylocentrotus droebachiensis. Next base: position 31,413 of record JAVYIG010002908.1, on the reverse strand, counting down.
TTTATTTTTCAGAGTGTGAAGGGGGAACCTTTGGTTTGGATTGTCTTCAGCAATGTCACTGTGCTCAAGAGGCTTGCGAGACGGAGAGAGGTCATTGTAATGGACAATGCCTTGATAGCTGGAATGGACCGTACTGTCAAAGTAATTATACCCAGCATATATTTTATTCTGTTTCCTTCCCTTGTTCAGCCATTATTAATATGATTATTATTCTTGTTTGTTGCAGAAATTTGAGCAAAGTTCAAAAATACGTTTTACTGTTTGTTATGTATAAAGTCCAATTTATATTTTCATGAAGTTTCTCCTTCACCTTACACACAGTAAGCGGAAGTTAAATGTAACCCCCCCCCCCCCCACCCCCACCCCTCCAAATGAATATCAGTTATTCGTTAATCTTGTTACGGTCAACCCTGTCTATAACGATCGCCCAAGGGAAAAACAAAAAAGTAGTTGTTGTAGAAAGGTGGTCTTTTTAGACAGGTCGGCGTAATTGGCCACCTTTTTAGCCAATCAATTATTCTAATAACTCATGTTTCTTTGTTGGTGTTTAAAAATGGTCAAAAAAAAAAAAAAATGATTTAACATTCTTTTTTTTTTGGGGGGGGGGGGAATTGTCCAGGATTTTTTAATTTGTAGGCATATTAAAAAAATATTTAAAAGAAATGAATGTACGCCCACTCACCAGGCCTCTCGCAGACCGGCCAGTGCGCGAACAAGCGAACTTCATGACAATGACGCTGTGCAGTGCGTCCCAGAAAAAACGAAACCGAGAATTATCGATGTTTTATCATAACTTAATCACATTTATAATTAATAAATGACACATATTTGGAAAGCTTAGATCCTCTTCTTTCATTTGATGCAACTCATTATGATGCATATTTCACGCATGAGTGATTAAAATCAATTTGAAGAGAGGAAACCGAAAAGTCGTTTGGCGGGCGGTATCTGAATTTTAAAGAGAATATCACATTTCTAGAAAGTTGGGTTTCTGCCCTTTCATATGACACCTCAATCAGGAAAAATTCATTTACATCACCAGGGTTGAGTGTGGTAAATGTATATAGATCAATGTCTTGCCAAAGGACATTAGTGCCGCGACGGGACTCGAATCGCGGACCTTGCGATCGACAGTCCGGACACGTATCCACTTGACCACGACACCTGCATGTACATGTACAAGTTTATTTGTGGTAGTTTTTTAATGATCTTGCCTATATAGTTCTGGATCTAAATACTGATAAAATGAAGTGACTGACTAGCAATCTTCTATTGGTGCAGACATGTTTATTTGTATTGAATGTTTTGTATTTTTGCTTTGTTTTTGAAAGGAATATCAATATTATAAGTAATTGTTCTTTTTTTCGAATACAAACGAATCCATTCTTTATTTATGAATATCAGGATTGGTCAAGGTCCTATAAAGTGCACGTAGGATTTGTTCCCCTTACACTTTAATGTTAGTTATTATAACATAAAGCAAACAGATTCTGTGTTTCAAATTGTGTGTATTATTTAATGTTCTTCTTTCTTATATTTTCGTCTTGGTTCTTGATAGGAATATCCAGATTGGTTCCAGTGAGAGTGAACCCATACCAACCATCTAGCTTCACATGTTATGTTACGGGTATCCCACTTCCCGATGCATCCTCAGTTGATCTTTATCGACGTACTGGAAGTACCTATAACAGGACAGGAATCACCAGGAGATCTAGCACTGTCTTAGGGTCAGAAAGAGCTGTTGTCTTTGATGTTGATAGTGTGTATCCACAGGAAGATGATGGGGAATATGAGTGCAGTCTTATTGTTGAAAGTATAGGCTATTCCAGTATGCCTATTACCAACCCAACCTATGGTGAGCAAACTGTGTGACATCGCTTTAATCAAATGTAATTCTGTGAGATACCTGTTTAATAGAAAGTATGAATTTACTTTTTGTACATGCATTCTCAGTCATGTTGTCTGCATCCAGCTCGGCCGGGTTACAGGGGCTTGCATCAGTCAGGCCTGGCATCAGTTATGTTGTTGGAGGCTAGTGGTTTTCTGGACTCTCATGTCTATTGAAGAAGCAGGCACATGCCTTCCCTCGCCATGTAATAACAACAACAACACCAACAACAACAACAACAACTGTTACAACATGAATGACAACACAACTACACTACCAACCACCACCACCACAACAATAACAAAGCAACCTCAACAACAGCGACAACATCCTCAAAAGCTGTAACAACATCAACAGACATATGTTGCAAATGTATGTGAAGCCTTCAGTAATACAAACAAATGGCAAAGCCTAAGGGGCATGTTGAATAAACTGTTATATATTGATATTAATAGATACCAGATTTATTCATGTTTACTTTTGTTGATCACCACATATATATCTTGACTTTTTGATGTACATTTATGTCATATATATATATATATATATTACTTTTGTTTTACCTCAGTGCTAAGCTCCACCCCCAACTCAAAAAGTAGAAGACTTTTGTGACATCATTATGCCAGTCATTCGTCAGTCAGCTAGATGAACAAAAGACATTGGTATGTCCCTTCCCATCAACTAACCAACTGTTCACAAAATACGGTGGTATGTCCTCACCCACTGTGAAACTTATTGCATTAGCATTGCATGTTTTCATATAATAGCCCATTTAAACCTTTCTTTGCATGGTGTTGCTTGGGTATTTCTGACATAGCAGCTGCCTAAAATGTAATTGAATTTTGTGAGTAAGCATTGTATAAAAACATGCAATGCTATTGTGAACAGGTGGTCAGTTGATGGGAAGGGACATACCAATGTATTTTGTTCATCTAGCTGACTGATGAATGACTGGCATGATGATGTCAAAAATGATTTGCTTTTGGAGGGTTTCTTTTAGGGGTGGAGCTTAGCAGGTAGAACAAAAGCAATATAAAAAATAATATAAAATATATGACATAAACTTACATTAAAAATTCAAAAGATATGTGATGTATACATTATATAATTACAGATCAACAAAAGTCAACATGAATTTGTAATTTAGTAACCCTTTAACACGGAATGTATGTTCTTATATTGATATAGTTTTTTCTACATGCAAGTCGCATCCTGTACATTGACCCATACATTAGCCATGCATGTGAATTAGTTAATGAACTTTATATTTTAATATGTGATATTCTGGGCTTATGTAGCACTTGATACACCTACGATGTCTCTAAGTGCTTTACAATGTTTTATGAACCCTGTGATCGGATTCAGGCTCGCTCAAACACAACGTATGCACATTCTCTGCATCATACATTAGCAGCTCTGTAAGGTGTCAGTATAGAATTCCTGTGTACTTTGGTGAATTTTATATACATATTGACTTGGTGGAAGAACTTCTATTATAGGTGTGTCATTGATTTTGACGGTTATTTCAATAAATTATTATATTAAGTATTACTGTCTCTGTTTGTTTTTGTTCAGTTCTGCCTGTCATTGAGAAAGCACCAGTGATAGTGAGCACTACGTCCACTACAGTAGGTCTTCAATGGAATGCTTGGTCTGATGAAGATGACGTAGGTGATCCTCCTCTGGTAGGATATAATTTCATTGTAAAGAAGGATGGTGACTGGGTAACAGATCAGAGAGTAGATCAACTAACAACATCAGCCATCGTTAGTAACCTGACACCAGACACAGATTACAGGTTTCGTGTAGCAGCAGTGAGGGAAGGAACAGGTGGAACAGGGCCCGAGTCTCCTAGGAACGACGCAATAACTCTCTGTAGAAGTAAGTTATGCTCAGAAGAAAAATAATTGAGTGGGTTGGAGTTATACATTTGTTATCAGGTACATTGTTTTTGCGTTTTAGTAATTGATTTGTACATGTAGATGTACATTTGGGATATTACTACACTTTTCATTGATTGAATGCACTCTCCATTGAAATGTTTTTTTTAGTAAAGTTTGTACAAAGAAATGTTTGTATTTTAAATGTTCCATACATTCTATCTTTTAAAAAAATTTGCCTTCTAAATTGTGACGCCGAAAATTTCTTTTACAAAGCACTCGTTTCCCTAAAAAATATGTTTATTATACCCTTCATTTTGTTTGGCTCAACGGAAGTTTCATGTTCGACTTTTAATCTAAAACTACATGAAGTGTACCTGTAGAAGCAGTGCATGATTTTACTATGACGTGCATGACCATGTGATGTATTCATCTACTATAGGTTCAAGCCATTTAGTATCTTGTGTATACTTTAAACCTTCAGAACCCAGTGCTTCTCCAACTAGACTACAAGTTTTAGCTATCAACCCTAAAGAGCTAGAGGTGACATGGGAGGTATGAACTGTTTTAAGAATAGCTGTTTGGATGTTTCGTTAAATGCAGTTGGATGAAAAGACTCGTCCAGATCACAAAATGTATAACTGTTACTAGTCATATTTGTATTACATACAGGTAGAACCGCACCGTTATATGTGATATGAAGCTGGTAAAAACACTTACAACCTTATTAAGATCTAATTTTAATTATTTTTTCGTCAAGATATGGCAAATAAGAACTCCTCCACGCCACTAACTATTTGGGAATGTCTCTTTACGTATACCTCAACAATTGAATAAATAAATTACATCTTGTGTAAAAAATGAAATAAAAATATTGTACCAATTTGTTTTGTTTGCAAGTTGAAAGTAAGAGATGTTGGGTTTAAGCAAATATAGAAATGTTTTTAATCGAGATATTCTTGTTTAGCAGGATATATAGCAGCATTCTTATTAATGCGAAAAACTGTAGGCAAAATATAATAACATATTTTAGTTTTGTCTACTAGTGTGAAAGTAACTTCTTTTATGTGGTTGTGCTGTATATACCATGTATTTGCACTTTAATGTTTCAGCACCTTCCTTCGGAATCAGCAGAATGCAGGAGTGGAGTGGTTCATTATATGATCTACTATGCTCCCTCTGGTTCAACTTCTTCAAACTCTCTCATGGTTCCTAATGACACAAGCTCTAACACGTTGAGAGGGTTGGATACCTATCTGGACTATACCATTCAATTGACTGCATCAAATAAAGACGAGGAAAGTGACAGGAGCAGTGAGACTATCGGCAAAACACTTGAAGAAGGTTGGTGTTAATCTTAGGATGTATTTTTATTTCTCCGTTACGAAGTAGCCGGAGGCATTATGTTTTCGGGTTGTCCGTACGTCTTTACGTCCGTACGTCCCGTTCTCGTGATCGCGTTATCTGAAGAACCGATTCATGGATTCCTGCCAAACTTTGGTCATGTATGTATCTTGCAGAGCTGATGAACTGATTAGATTTTGGGGTCACAAGGTCAAAGGTCAAAGGTCATAGGGCTCATTATGTATGCAAAAACAGCTCGTCATCGCGTTATCTGAAGAACCGATTCATGGATTCCTGCCAAGCTTAGATCATGTATGTATCTTGCAGAGCCAATGAACTGAGTAGATTCTTGGGTCATGAGGTCAAAGGTCAAATGTCATGGGCTCATTATGTAGGCAAAAATAGCTTGTGAACGCATTCTCATTAGAACTGACAGATGGATTACTATTTAACTCAGGACATCTTGCAGAGCCAATGAACTGAGTAGATTTTAGGGTCATGAGGTCAAAGATCAAAGGGTCATATATGTATATGAGAAATTGCTTGTAATCACGATATTCTGAGAACCTGTTAATGGATTACAATTGAACTTGAATTTTAAAAAATTCTTCTGTTTTGGTTTGTAAAAGTGCTTTATGACGGGGGCATCATTTTCGTCTGCGCGCAGTCAAAGTTCCATCTAGTTTTCATGAGGGTGAGGGAGTTGTTGCTTTGCATTTTAAGTGACACAGTTAATATTCTTGTATTTATTTTTGTTACAACCTTCGTCCAACATTGTTTGATATTTTGGTTGATACTTCTTTTGGTTCATTTCACAATATGCTTTCAGTTTCATCTATAAATTTAATTGGTCATGATAGAGTGGTAATCATTCATACTGCTAGACTGCAATTTGTATGGTTCGTATACTGCTAAATCATTAAACCCGACTCGATGACTACAGTTTGTTAGAATTAGACCTCGGTATAACCATAGGTCCATGGTATAACTTCGATGTTAAACTCGATTTCTGACTATGTTTAATTCCAGCGTCGGGTTAAATGTTGGTGGGGTACGGGCCAGTACATTAGATATCGGAGGAGATCGAGAGCAATGAAATCTGTAAATATATCTTTAGCAGTATTTGTATACTAAATTACTTTGTCTGCATAATCTAAATCATATACATGACCGTTTGAGTCATTAGAGTAGTATTTCCTGATGTCATTACATTTCCATTGTGATTCAAACCCCAATTTTCTTGTTATGGTAGTGGAGGCATTATGTTTTCGGGTTGTCCGTCCATCCGTATGTACAGAGTGAGTCAAAAAAAGGTTTACACCTAGAAAATTGCTAATTATTTAAAAAATCATTGATGAAAATTGAATTGTTATATGTCTTATGAAGGAGTGTTTTATCCCAAATCATTTGGTACCATTTTTGTGTGGTATGTGTTCACGCTTGGATGAACAGGAGACATTGTTTGCGAGAGTGCAAAAATCAAATTGCGCCAAAGTTGCCTATGTGATGTTTGAATAAAACAATTAATTCGGTCTTTGCAGATCCAAATAACATCCTTATCAAAATTAATCATGCCACACATATCAAATATCGAATATCAAATATCAACGAACATTTGTGCGCGTGTGTGTGGTAGTGTGTGACTTTGCCCTTTGCAAAAAACATATGCAATGCATTTCATTTGATACATTCAATTCATTCTCTCACTCCGCTTATCCCAACATAATACATACTGTAGGCATCACTTTGGCGCAAGTCGATATTTCTGCACTCTCGCAAACAATGCCACCTGTTCATCCAAGCGTGAACACATACCACACAAAAATGGTACCAAATGATATTGGATAAAACATTCTTTCATTAAACATATAACAATTAAATGTTCATCAATGTTTTTTAAATAATTAGCAATTTCTAGGTGTAAACTTTTTTTTGACTCACACGGTATACGTCCCGTTCTCGTCCCGTTCTCGTGATTGCGTTATCTCAAGAACCGATGGATTACCGCCAAACTTAGGTCATGTATGTACCTTGCAGAGCCAATTAAGTGATTAGATTTTGGAGTCACGAGGTCAAAGTTCAAAGGTCACAGGGCTCATTATGTATGCAAAAAATAGCTCGTGATCGCGTTTTAAGAACCAATAGATGGATTACCGCCAAACTTGGGTCATGAATGTATCTTGCAGAGCCAATGAACTGATTAGATTTTGGGGTCACGAGGTCAAAGGCCACAGGGCTTATAATTTATACAAAAATAGCTCGTGATGATCGCGTTATCTCAAGAACCGATGGATTAGCGCCAAACTTGGGTCATGTAGGTATCTTACAGAGTCAATAAACTGATTAGATTGGGGGGGGGGGGGTCATGAGGTCAAAGATCATGGGGCTCATATTTATGCAAAAATGGCTTGTGGACGCATTGTCAATACTGACGGATGGACTACTATCAAACTCGGAACATGTACAGTGTATGTATCTTGCAGAGCTAATGAACTGATTAGATTTAAGGGTCATGAGGTCAAAGTTCATGTAAATCATATGAAACATACAAAAAAATGTAGCTTGTTATCATGATATGCTGAGAACCTGTTAATGGATTACAATCAAACTTGAATTTTTTAAATTGCTTCTGTGTTGGTTTGTAAAATCGCTCTATGGCGGAGGCATCATGTTCGACTGCGTCTAGTCGAACATCCATCTAATAATTGCACTCGAAATGGATCAGTTTTCTGGAATTAGAAATTGCACTAACCTGTTCAGACGAGACTAACTAAATTAATTGATATTCCGGAACATTAATACATAAGTCAACCATTTTTCAGTATGACACTTTTATAAACAATTTTCTTCTAATCAGTCGCACCTACCCCTATCAATGTGGCTATACCACAGAGTACTACAAGCTCCTTTACTCTATCCTGGTCTACTCCTCTACCATCTAACATCAATGGTAACATACAGAAGTATATCATCCGCTACAAGCGAGCTGATCCAGTTGGTGATGGCATTTATAAGATGGAGGAAGTATTGACTGGTGCATTTGATGGAGAACATACTGTGATGGACCTGGCCAGTGAAATCAGTTATACAGTTCAGGTAAGATGTCTTGATATCAATCATTAGGACCCAAGGTTTAAAGATACTATGTCCCTTTTGCAGCCAACATCAAATTCTGTAGAACTTTGCAGGAATTATGAATATGTCATGTATGTCCTATCTATGAAATATAAACGTTAGCAGTGTCCTAAAATTCAAATTATGCAAGGAAACCCGTTTACTTGCTAGGTTTCACTGTCAGACACTATTGAGTGACTGACTGGCTTTTTTCATCTTTGGTAATAACATACATTTAATGAGCTGTAAAGGATACATGAGCATTTTGTGTACATCAATAACCCACTTCTTGTAATGGCCTAAATTAAACTGATTGAATCTTTGCGCAGCATAAAACGTACGACCATTCGGTACAATGGTTTGAAAAATCAGACTATTACTTACAGGCTCTATAGCTCCTAAGTTGATTCGACAACTAAAAGTAATTATTTTACCACTGAAAGACATTTTCAAGCCCCTCCTTTTTTAGGGAAGTTCTAACTAGTATTGTTTTTTAAATGCCGTTAGAATTTAGCCTTTTCATTTTCTTGACCTGCAAATGCGACATAGTACCTTTAAGGGAATATTCAATCTCTTCATATTTTAGTACAAGCTTTCCTTATTTAGAACATTTTAGTTTGAGCTGTTATCCTAAGCGCTTTTGGAGAAACTATATACTTTGGGATGAAATTACAAAGTGATTCTCTTTTTTACTTGTGCTATTTATCTAGCAAGCAATCCCCAATTACATGCATGATGCTACATTAAAAGAAATTACATTTGAATGCTTTAATGGCATCTAAATTATTTAACTGTTGTTATGCGGTCGCTTATGATTATTGTATTTTCTCCAGGTCATGAATGTCTATAATTCTTTTGCGTGTCTTGTGCGTGGACGATGTTTGTATAGTCAATATTACTACCACACCATATTCTTATTTCCATGTTTATCAGGTCCAAACTGTCAATGGAGCTGGTTCTAGTAATTGGTCCGAGCCGGTGAATGCAAAGACCATCCTCTCAGGTAAGAGTATGAAACAAATGAAACTTGTTCTACCCTGAATGTCATACTTGAAAACATTGTGTAGGTAATGTGGTTTTTTGAAGGATGTAGAAGTAAAATGCACTCAGAATTTAATTAATTGTTCCTTTATATTCGTGTGTTCTATATTAGTCCTGTTTTTTATACGGATGCTTTTATGCTATTTATGTTTCCTTTTTTCACACAAATGTGCCTTGAGCATTTAATTTCAAGAGAATAACGCGCCATACAAATCTCATTCATTATTATTATTAAAAAATAGTAGCTACATGTCGACCCAAAGTCAGTCTGTAACCTTCATATATATGTAAATATGTATACAAGTATGTATCTTTAAAGTAGATATTCATTGATTTTAAAAACTAACCTAATTTCATTATTGCAAAGTTAAAACTTTGATTCGACAAGGTTATCAAAATTTAATGCTTGGATACATTCGAAGTAATGATTATTATAAATTATAAAACGCTAAAATACAGCCCTGGCATAGCACCTGAAGAGTTCTCCGAACGCTGCTGAGATGTGTGAGATCACAGTATGGACACGATGTGCACAAGCAGACGATGTCCCATGACATCTCACACATTTTCAGTGCCTGTGTTTTCATCTTCTCTTGAGTTCTTTCTCTTACTTCACTACCGTCAGGCTAAATGTATAATCTATTGCCTCACTCTAAACCTCGCGCATGGTTTTATTTTGATGAAAAATGCAGCGATGCAAAAATAAAGGAATCTGTCGCTTGTAAACAAAATAAGACGCCATTGAATATTCAGCTGCACCATCGCGGTATGCTCGGCGTTTCAAGAGGGAACAAATGCCGTCCTCAATATCATTCCAGGGGTTTTTCAATTTGAAAGTCAGGTTTCTTTGATTTTTAATTAACCCCTATACTGTGTATTTACAAGCAAAAGATTTTAGTTATCGGAATCGGGTCATATCCCCTTTTCAATGGTTTGACATGCCATTACATTTTTATACACTAAACTCATTATAATTTGACAATTATCTATGGGATGTCGTCTGCTTGGGCAGTAGTGGTCCATATAGTGACGTCATTAAAACATCGTAATTTTTCCGGCGAATCTCTTGTATATCCCAGCTGCTATGGAGGTGGTTGTATTTGTATTGTTTATAAAATCCCTCGATATGTAGTTGACCTAAAACGTGTACGATGGCCATCTGTTAGCTTACCAGTTTCTAGTGATATATTAGTTGACATATTTGTGATTTTCTATGAATTTCACCTTTAATATCGGTGTTGTTTACATATTCTCTGTTTAATTTGCTGAGAATGTGGAATAGTCTGCATTAATCATGTATAGATTAATATAAGGAGAATTGGAACGTACATATTTTTCTTAAACCATTTCTTTGTTACAAGTTTGTGTGAAACTTTATGAAACGATACAAAAAAATTGTCATTTATGAAAGTAAATATAATCTAATGCTAAATATATTACTCATTGCGGATATAGTATCGAAAATAATATCGCTAGTGATATTCGTTTGTCTCGCAATGTGGTCAATAAGGAATCTAAAAGATCACGACGTTTCGTATGCTACTGCAATACTTCGTCAGGTGATAAAAACTGTTGTAAGCAAGGGTCTTTTATACTTTACGGGAGGACCGTAAAGCGGTCTAAAATTCGATCGATAATTGGAACAATAACGCCCAATGCCTATTGGTCGACGCACACGGTGATCGACCAATCACCAAGGCCGCTGGTTCGGCCGCTGGTTCGGCTGATGCACCAGGCCTATTGGCCGACGCATACGGTACTCGACCAATCAACGGGCCGCTGGCTCGGGCCGTCTGCTGAATGGAATCGACCGTTGTTGGCTGGCAGGACGGCGAGTGTCATGGCGGCGTATCGTCCGCATCCAAAATTCGGGGATATCGATCCCGTTGTCTCTGTTGAAATTATTAGGATTGAGACGGATATTGATAGCTTCTTTTACCCTCCGTGTATACCAATGCCGTTCTTGGGAAAGGCACTGAACCCCGTCCCAGTCTGGTTGATGCTGGTTGTCCCAAGCATGTTCGGCTACGGCTGAGTTGTCAGTTCGACGGAGTCTGACGTCCCTCTTATGCTCAGTGATTCTTTCTTTTATCGGACGGGCAGTTTCACCGATGTAGGATCTATCACATCCTTTACAAGGGATGTTGTACACAATGCCGTCCCGTCTATGTGGAGGAATTGGATCCTTGGGGCGTGTAAGTTGTTGACGTAGGGTGGTATCTGATCTGAAAACCGTTCGAATGCCATGGCTCTCTAGGCGGCGCTTGAGTTGTTGGGAGACCCCACCAATGTACGGCAAGACTGTAAAAGTCTTGTATACCTTCTGATCCCTGGGTTCCGACGATCTATTCTTGGTATTGTGTATAAAACGGCGTGGGTAACCGTTGAGACTCAGGGCACTGCGAACACGGGTCCGTTCTGTGCATGGCAACAGAGACAACGGGATCGATATCCCCGAATTTTGGATGCGGACGATACGCCGCCATGACACTCGCCGTCCTGCCAGCCAACAACGGTCGATTCCATTCAGCAGACGGCCCGAGCCAGCGGCCCGTTGATTGGTCGAGTACCGTATGCGTCGGCCAATAGGCCTGGTGCATCAGCCGAACCAGCGGCCGAACCAGCGGCCTTGGTGATTGGTCGATCACCGTGTGCGTCGACCAATAGGCATTGGGCGTTATTGTTCCAATTATCGATCGAATTTTAGACCGCTTTACGGTCCTCCCGTAAAGTATAAAAGACCCTTGCTTACAACAGTTTTTATCACCTGACGAAGTATTGCAGTAGCATACGAAACGTCGTGATCTTTTAGATTCCTTATTGACCACATTGCGAGACAAACGAATATCACTAGCGATATTATTTTAAATATAATCTACATGGCAACTTAAGACCAATATCAATTTTACCCCTGTTATTAAAAATATTAGAGAAAGTGAAAAGGCAATCGTATAACTATTTAAACAGTGCTGTCTGGTTTCAGACCATTATATTCAATGACAACGTGTGTCACAGATATTGTAGATTATTTATTTGATAACATGAATACAGGTCACATAACTGGTGCTATTTTCTTAGGTTTGAAAAAGGCTTTTGATGTTATGATGCTCAATGTTATTCTCGCTAATTTTAATGATATATTATGGTATAAATGATGAAGAATATGCTTGGCCTTAAAGCCCTCTAAAGTGTTGGGGGCCCCAACAATTTGATGGCAAAGTTTCACTTAAATTGTATCATAATGTGAAAGAGGATGTCATTTAAGACACCTCTCTGCAAGGATTTCAAAACAAATGTGTTTAAGGTCGAATATTGATGAAAGAATACCAAATTTAGGTTGTGCTGCATACAACAGAAACAGAAATAATGTATTCTTTCATCAAAAATAGGGGGGTCACATTCTGTAGAACTTTGCAGGAATTATGAATATGTCATGTATGTCCTATCTGTAAATTGTAAACGTTTGCAGTGTCATAATATTCAAATTATGTAAGGAAACCCGTTTACTTGCTAAACTTCACTGTCAGACACTATTGAGTGACTGACTGGCTTTTTTTTCTTCTTCTTTGGTAATAACATACATAAAATGAGCTGTAAAGGGTACATGAGCATTTGTCTACATCAATAACCAACTTCTTGTAATGGCCAAATTAAACTGATTGATTCTTTGCGCGGCACAAAACATACGACCATCCGGTAAAAGGGTCAGACTATTACTTATTGACTAAGTAGCACTTAAGTCGATTCGCCAACTAATAGTCGTTATTTTCCCACTTAAAGACATTTTCAAGCCCCCCCCCCCTCTTTTTTAGGGAAGTTCTAAATTAGTATGATCTTTCAAATGCCGTAGGAATTTAACTTTTTCATTATTTTGGCCTGCAAATGGGACATAGTACCTTTAATGGATTACAATAAAAACTTGAATTATATTAAATTTGCTTCTGTTATGGCGGCATCATGGCAGGCATCATGTTCAAATGCGCGCAATCGAAGATCTATATATGGGGCCTGTCACCACGAAATGAGTCCAGTTGGTCAAAAATTTTATTCCTGTTTTTAAGTATTATATGAATCCACATTAAGTAAGCTTTAAATTAAGGGGTCACACATTAAAATTGATAAATTATATCCAGAAATATGAACAAAAACCTAATTGGACTTTATAAACAATGGGATTACCCAGTTTTGAGAAATGCATCATTTTCGTGATAATTTCAGATTACATAGCCTATATTATTTGCCAAAAAATGTTAGAAGGAGATATTTTCGTGACCTAAGCTCTGGGGACATAAACTACAAGACATTAATAAGTCGATTTTTGGAAAAATCTTAAATGTGGTAGGTGGGTCAATTTTCAGTACATACACACTATACATCGCTATTACTACGATTGAGCCTAATGCGACACTGGACTCATTTCGTGGTGACTGGCCCCATATCTTCTTTCTTTTCTTTTTTTTTTGGGGGGGGGGGTTCAACTTTGACCGTTGCAGCAGGGCGTCATTAGGGACTTTTAGATTGAGTGGACGAGAACACGACGAACGCCGACTGATCATGCGTGTCAACGTACTCAACTGCCCATGTTGACTACAATTATAAATATTTTAGATTGCACTCGACGATATACATGCATGCATGAAGTAACACTATGAATATGGCGGACAAAGAAAGAGGACAAAATATACAGTTCCTCATTCTACTCTCAACAATAGACTATTTTCGTAATGTAACCAAATTGAATGCACAAGTCTTTGTGAAGTGCCTCAATATAAATTATTTCATTCACCTGATAAGAATAATAGTAATTCAATAGTCAGAATGCAAACTGCATATATAAAGTGTTGCTAGGTAGGTCAAGCCATAATGTTTGTCCAACCTGGCAACAACTAATGTATGCAGTTTGGATTATGTCTATTGAAATACTATTGTTCTAACCAGGTGAATGAAATAATTTGTATTGAGGCACGTCACAAAGATTTATGCATTAAGTTTGGTTACAATACGAAAATGGCCTATTGCTGTGGTAGAACATCCCTTCACTGCTATTATGTAAAAATGTGTAGAACAGGTGTATATGCATGTGACACCTGTTCTACACATTTTTACATAATAGCAGGGAAGGGATGTTCCTTTGCCAACAAAATGTGTGGACACGTCATTACAGCATAATTACATGTGTATGTATTTTTGTTTGTGCTAAAGGTGATGATAATGGTACCAGGAGAACACTAGGGGCTGTGATAGGGGGTGTGATAGTACCCGTCGTTATCATCGCAATACTACTAATTACTTTGGTGATGTATAGAAGGTAAGTTAACTCAACAACAGTAGAACAATTCAAGTGAATTTCATGCCACTATATGGTAACATTTTTACAAAATAATATAGATATGAATTTATTATAAATGAGACATTAAAAAGGGCGGAATGCTTGACCATTGACTTTTAATAAATATTATAAGGGGCATCCACAATCGTACGCAGTGAGCTGTTATGCTCATCAGGAACCATTCCTACCTCACTTCTACCTGAACTTTGTGTGTATTCGCGTGTGTGTGTGTGTGCGTGAGCGTGTGCGTGTGTTTGTGTGTGTGTGTACCTGAATCTCAATGGTATTACAAAGAAGGAGGAACTTAATGCGTTTTTTTAATTATTGATTTTCACTTCCAGGATCAAACAAAGACGTTTAAAAGCTGAACCAGCCGCGTCCCCACCAAACAATGCACGTGAGACCTCTTCAAAGTATGAGAACCCTGTATTTGATGACTCCAACCAAGACCCCAATACTTACGAAGACCTTAATACCGACACCAATACATACCAAGATCTTAATACAGATACCCAAAACTACCAGAATGTTACCGACCCCCATACGTATCAAGATCTAAAGAAACCCAACACCGACGTTACCTATCTAGAAGCCATAACATCAGATCCGGGAGACACTTACGAAGAAATATAGAGGCAGCCCTAGCGAGGCAGAGGGGTATAATGCGAGCAGGATACATGCTGGATCAACAACAATGAAAATGTTATGCAATACACAGGGTTGGTAATATCTATCATGGTGCTCATACTTCCTAAATAATCATGTGTTCATACTACGGTAGTACACTATTTCATTTGATGCAAGAATTATAATAACGAAACTTAAACAGCTAGTTTCAAAATGTTATAGAAACAGTAAATATCTTATGTGGTTTTTATTTCTTGGTACTTGGTTAGGTAATCCCTTTAGCAGCTCACTCATGATGGGATGGTAGGTACGTGAGGCGAGTAATATCACTTCTAGTTTGTAAATTAAGGGATGAAAGGGTAAATTTACGTCTAATTTCGTCAAAGTGATTGTCATTTACAATGCAAAAATGCCACTTTTCACTGATTCAATATTGGTGTACAATAATCTTTTTTATCTGTTTTTCACTTGAAGCTGTGTAACATTTCTTATCGTCAGGTTATAGATATGTTTTGTATAGATTGGTTAAATGTGCTGATTGTATAGATTTATTCAAATCTTGTGCCGAAGGCAGGACAAATATGTTGTTTTAAGCTTGTGTAAGAATATATATTATTCAGTATTAAGGTTTATTAACCGCCAGCACCATTGTCGGAAAATTCAGTATAATTGTTTCTAACACGTCGGTCACCCCTTTGCACAAGTAACTGCATGTGAAAATACATGATAGACAGTTAAAGTCTTTGCTTGCTTTCTTCACCTTTCTACCAGTCACCCGTTTGTCATACGTGCAATTTTGCACAAATCAATAGGCATCAATTATTGACGGAAGCATTGCTTTGTGCAACACAATCCGGAGCTTTGTAAAAATTACTAATTTCTAGTCTTGATTAGCTCCGTGACAACCATTTTAATACTGGTACAGATTAATGTTGCACTGGAACTGTTAAATATCCATTAAGCCTTTGGTTTATCTATTCCGTGACGAATAATACGTGGAGCAGGGGATTAATTGTGTGGCATTTAAAGAGTAAACTCGTGTAATAAGCTGTGATAAATAAATGAATGCAAAGTGACACCTAGACTTTTCAGGGTTTTTTTCAAGAGGGGGTGCCGAATCTGATATTATCCCTCCCAAACTTCAGAATATTCAGACCAGCCTGAAATAGTAACTGAATGCAGGTAGTTCATTTGTTCTGAAGATCAAGATATCTTTCTCTCTCTTTCTCTCTCTCTCTCTGTCTTTATGTATCTCTCTCTTTCTCTATATATATATATATATCTCTCTCTCTCTCTTTCTCTCTCTTTCTCTCTCTCTCCTTCTCTCTCTCTCTCTCTCTCTCCCCCTCTCTCTTTATCTCTGTATCTCATGCCGGTCACTCCGTCTATGATGGATGTATAAGTATTGAAGAGGTAAACAAAGAGCTTGGAAAATCTCGTTTAAATATTGGATCCAGAAAATTGGGGGTTTGCCTCTTTGTTTGCATTTTAATTGCAAAAAGAGCGATATGTATCCGAACTTTTATGTCGACATGTTTTGTTCCTGGGCTTAATTAAAATATATTGATATGTTTAAAGTAACAGATATTGAATATGAAATGATTTGGTATAATAGCAATAATGATGCAATATTAAAAATGGGAATGAGTTATTGCATTTTCCAAACTGGATAAGAAATATTATTCTTAAATTCTTAATTATTCTTAAGTCTTAGTAAACAGTAATTGGAAAGAGGTTGATTCCATTTATATTAATTTTCGAGAAAATGGAATTTCTTTCCGCCTTTTAATTGGCAATGTTAAAAAGTGCATTTCCGATTTTTTAGTTACAGAAGTTACTTTATAGGATACAATATGTAAATAGTCCACCGTCTGCAGTGGAATCCAGTACAATAGATATGCTAACAGGTGACTACATTGATGTAACGGGCATCAGAGCCAGAAAATATTATAATTTGATGTTAGGAAAAAAATATACAGGATCTGCCGTGCGTTAAATAGGTCATGTAATAGAGAGAATAGAAATGAATCTTGTAAATCTTGTTTTAAACTTTGCTCAGTTTATTATTTATAGGAACTAAATTAGATAATTTGTTGGAAGTGAAAAGCGCAGGGTACATGCTGTATTTGATAAAAGAATAGCAACTCTATAAATCTAAAGGTAGAAATTCGCACCTCTCTCAATAAGAAATGAAATCAAAAGAAATTCGATACAAACGAAGTAACTAAAACATTTCATTATTTCAGTTAGTGATTATGTCACATTATTTTCATGTTTTGTACTATAAAATGTATAATATGTTAGGATTGCATGTATTATGTATATAAACACTGTTGCAAATAGCTGTTACTTTATGATATGAACAAATAAAGTCCCTCGAAAGAGGTCAAATAGAAAAAAAATATATATATCTCACTCATCTCTCCTCTCTTTCTCTTTCTCTCTCTCTCTCTTTCTGTTTTTTTTTCTCTCTCTCTCTCTCTCTCTTTCTCTCTTTTCCCTCTTTCCCTCTCTCCCTCTCTCTCTCTCGCTCCCCCCTCTCTCTCTCTCTCTCTCTTCGTCTTCACTTCCTTCTTTTGTCTGTCCTTTTCTTTTTCCCCTTCAGGTTTTCTTTTCCTCTCTCTGTTATGTACACTCACATGTAGGACTTTTGCTTTCGATTTGCGAGGTGTATTTACCCTAATGACTATTGAGGAAATCCGGTCCGAGTTTTGGGGTTTTACCTCTCCTCTTTCCTATGTTGGTATACGTTGAAATCTATCACCGTAATGACATTGTTGCATGAGATAATAAAAGCATTATATACTTGACTCTCATAATTTGATTGATTGGGAGATAAATGTGTCTACAGCAGACTTAATCCATTCGTTTACGTCGTTGTCCAAAAGAAGACGTAGTATTTGCCAAGCTAACGCTACCCGGTACACTCCGTTACAACTTATAAGTCAATGACTTCATTGGGATGAAAATCTTGGTCCATTATAATGCATATGCCTATAATTTCAAAGAAGGGTTTGCATTGTCAATTTTCACATTTTGTGTATCACTCTCACATGGTGACGCATCAAAAGCCATCCCTGACGGAGGCAATACGTCATGGCCCCTGACGCATTCGTACGTCAGTCAGTCAAATGAGCTATCAAATCGTATGTACAGCATAGTGTGATTCAAAGAACACGATCCCAAATATTTTCGAAAATCTAACCAGAGGAAATTTAATAGGCCTACCCTATTGTACAACCTAAATAAATCATGCTTGCATTACGTAAAATCCTTATCGCGTTGTCATATTCGCATATATCATGACACACAAGGTCATAGGTTGAATGTGTTTAAGTAGTTTATATTATGTTAAAGGTAATCATGATTCTCTGTGTTATTAAATGCGCCGTAAAAACACACTTTGAAACCGAATCATATGCATTCGTTTTACAAAGGGCATGATTGTTATGATAACAAAGAGAGATTTGGAAGCAGATTTTATTCTATTGACAATTCAAAGCATTATAAAGTGATTGATTTTCAACGGCATGCTTGGGTTATTTTCATTCAACGAAGAGGGGAAAACCTGAAAATCACATGAATTAAAGAACAGTAGGGAAGCAATGAAGCGATTGTAATGATACCACACTGCAAACACATGGCAGCGTGGGAAAATCAGGGCTAGAATAATCAGATCCCAATTGCATTGAAGGGGTTTGGAAAGTCGCTATGTTCACTACGAGAAACTAAAAGATGAAGAGAATAAAGCGAGGCTAATAAAACCATATCTTCAAGCTCGGTCCTTCCACCCTTCCTCTTTCTCTGAACAAGCTTTAAGAGGGATATCCAGCCTTGATAGCAAACTGTACTCTTAGACTAGCGGCAAGCAAAACAAATCAGAAAGTAAACTGGTGAAAATGTGAACGAAGTCGGACAAAAGTGCGAAAGTTATGATTTTTTTAAATTTGTAATCCCCATTATAGGTACAGGCTTTTCAAATTAGAAAAATCGGTCATGTTTCCGTGGTGTAGCGGCCGACAACATTTTTTTTTCGATTGTTCCAACACACAAAATGACTAAAATTCAAATTTACCAAACAAAATTATGACTCAGGAGGACCTATTTTCTTTAAAGGACATAATTGCTATCCACAATATATTTTGAGTAGTGCCCGAAAGTAGAAGGCACTTAGGAGAAAACCATACGTTTATAATACCTTTTTTTCATACGACTAACGAGAGAGTTATTTAGTATAGACCTATTGATCTCTTATTTCAAACATTCATAACTTTTGGTCCGATTTACCTCAAACTTTCGCCATTCTGTTTGTCATTATTTTCTGCCGTCATGCAAATAAACTTAGTGCAAGGGTTGGGTTGCCATCTAATGCTATGGTCACATTACCCAAAAGTAGCCTGCTCGGCCGCCGAGCGGCGAGTTTTTAACCAATTCTGCCCGGCGGCTGCCCGGCCACCTAGCGGCGGCCGCCCAGGCACCGCTCGTTTTTAGGACATTGCTCGGTCGCCGCTGAAGTTTTAGCGCGGAGTTAAAATTTGGGCGGCGCCTGCTCACTTTTCACTCGCCGCCCAAAATACGCTCGGTGCCTGGTCGGTCGCCGCCCGGGCGCCGACCTAATTGCTGGGCGATGCCTAAATTCCAGCATTGACCATGCAGGCTGCTGATCGGTGGGTCGCTGCTCTGATTTGTGACCATAGCTTTAAGGGAGTCTTCATTCATTCCTCGTATATGTACTACTATAAAGTGTAGGTCTGAACGAACATATGCACTGTACTATAGTATTAGTAAACTAATTAGAGGCAGATATAGTTTCGTATACATACAATGCTAATAAAGTGTAGGCCCGAATTATATGCAGTGTTCCATATGTGTTTTCCTATTATTGAAACTTAAAAAGATACAATTAATTTTTCAATTCAGGCTGATAAGGCAGCATAATTGAATATCTTTGTACAAGTTTCGGGTCACCATTAATACTAAATGATTTGTTAAATGCTGTACTTGCATTTTATAGCTTTCTATGTATTTTGATAGCATGAAACTGTTTTATGAACAAGAAATGTTAGACTAGAATTTATGACATTAATAGGTTAAATATAGTTAAAATATTAACAATGTTGACTAAATAAAAAGTATAATGCTTTTTTCACAATGATTATGAATGTGGGAATTATATCGTAACTTTTATAACTTGTTGAAAAACACATATCCACAAACTTGTAGCTCATTCAGCATGTTCAGTTGACCCATAATTTACCCGTGGAATACCTTTCCAGGTGCATCCCGGTGCCAGAAAGTGACCCGTTAAAAAAATATATTCTGCTCAATTTGTTGTACCAAATTAGAAGGAAACTGAAATGCCAAATACCTCCCGAAATGCCAATGTTACTCAGGCAGTGAAGCGTCAAAATAAAAGACAAACAACACACCCTGCATAGTAAATAGTAAATCCACTGTTTTATTACAAGATAACAAGTTTAAACGTACCTGGTATATCTATCATTAAATTTTTAGGCATAACTGTTGATAACAAACTTTCGTGGAAATCCTATATAGATAATACATGTAAGCTCATTTCACGGAATATTGGCATAATAAATAAACTTAAATTTAATTTTCCGACATCATCCCTACTCATGCTTTATTCATCTTTAATTTTACCACATGTGAATTATGGGATACTTGCTTGGGGCAACACGCAGCAAACTCTACTAAATAGACTGTTATTATTACAAACAAATTATCTCCGTATTATCTACCATTCTGCTCCACTGTCACACACAGACCCGTTATTTGTTAATGGCATACTATTAAAAACAAATGACCTGTATCTACTCCACTCAGGACAATTTATGTATAAGTATTAAAAAAAGACCCTTCCACATATATTTGATGCCATGTTCCCCCTAAATCGGTCATGTCATGATTACCCAACTAGACAGTCAAACGAGTTTCACCTACCACTTTTTAGAACATTATTAGCGAAGAAGTCTTTTACGTATGATGGTCCTAGATTTTTGAATTCTGTAAGTGAAGGTATTAAAAATAGTCCATCCCTAAATTCTTTTAAGACAAATCTTTAAATACTTTTGCTCAAATCTTAAAGTAATATACAAGAATAATATGATAACAGTTGGTAATCATCATAATTTTTCATTTAGGTGTTCATCATCTGCTCGATTAATTTAATATTTATTTGGTCTTATGATCTTAAATACCTTCCCCAAATTACCATTATAAGTTTATAACTACCTTTTTTCGGTCATGATTTGTCCTGCTTCTTCCTTCTTCCCCCTTTTCCTTCTTATCTGTTTTACTTCTTCTCCTTGTTCGTTTCGTGGTTGTTTGTTGTTTTGTAGTATTGTCGTGTGTTTTCTAAGTCTTCGTAGGCAAAATTTGAAACAGTTATATTTTGTATGGAGGATCCAAAATATTCTACAAGCACTGCTTTTTAGTGGATTCCCCCCATTCCCTCAAAAATTAAGAATTTCTTGTAATAATTGTATTATGTGCAAAGTTTATTTGTATAGTTTCCTGAAAAAATGAATTATATATGAAAAAGAAGTAATATATTGTTTTACCTTTCTGTTGGAAATGAAATAAATATGAATATGAATATATGAATGAATGAGCAAGGTTTAAAGTGCCCGTTCAAAAAAAAATCACCAACAAATATGGCAAATAACGTATCACTAGAAACTGGTAATCTATCGAATGGCCATCGTACAAGTTTAAGGTCAACTACATATCGGGGGATTAAAAAAAATACAAATAAAGCCACCTCCATAGCATCTAGGATATATGCGAAAGACTCGCCAGAAAAATAACGATGTTTTAATGACGGTCACATTATGAACCAATCCTGCCCAAGCAGTCGACATCCCATAAAGAATGAATATAATTGCAATGCTATTATTTCCCAAATTATGATGAGTGTATATAAATGTGATAGCATTTTAAACCATTCAAAAAGGAATATGAAACCGATTCTGATATCTACATTCTTTTGTTTGTAAATACACAGGACAGGGATCAATGAGCAATGAAAGAAACCACACTTTCAAATTGAAAATCCCCCGGAATGATAGCATGGACGGCATTTGTTCCCTCTCTACGCCGAACATATCGCGGTGTATGCAGCTGAATATACAATGGCGCCTTATTTTGTTTACAAGCGACGGATTCCTTTATCTTGTTATCATTCATTTTTCATAAAAATAATACCATGCACGGGGGTTAGAGTGAGGCAATATATTAAACATTTATCCTGACGGAAGTGAAGTAAAAGAAATAACTAAAGAGGAAATGACAAAAAAGGCATTGGAAATGTGTAAGATGTCATGGGACATCGTCTGCTTGTGCAACTCATGTTCAACATATGACGTCACAAATCTCAGTAGCGTTCGAAGCGCTCTTCAGGTACTATGCCGGGGCTGTATTTGTAATTGATAATAATCATTAGTTCGAATGTTTTCAAGCATTGAATTTTGATAACATTGTCGAATCAAAGTTTCACCTTTGCAATAATGACAATGAAGTTAGTTTTGTATTAAATCAATGAACCTTAAAAGAACCTTTAAAGGTCAATGTAATTTTTTGAAATCATTTCGATTTGATTGCCCTGCCATCAGTTTTATCGTGAGAGACTTGATGACAGACTAATATCATGGATTTAGTTCCGGGTACAAGATGTATACAGACGCCATCTGACCAGGAAAGTGTTTGTGGATATACACACTGAATGTCGGGTGAGAGTCCACCGTATACGGATGCTAGCTGATTGAGAATACGTGTTGGAATTCGAGTGTGAGATGTGGATGTTGCGGAGAATAGTGGAGAAAATGGCAACATTCAAAGTTCTGAAACTGGTTTTATCAACTCTGTCGCTTTTCGTCTGTGTTCCGATATTGATACAAGGTAGGTAGCTATGATCCATTCATATCAATATTGGTGTGTAATTGTTTGCGTACTGGGGTGATCACGACTGAGTCGATGGTTTATGAAATGTCATCATGGCCATGCGAGCATATATTTATATATATTGCCCCGACTTATTCTTGAAATAAGGATTTTGACACTTTAAAACCTATGCAGTTTATATATTTATTGAACCTTTCAAAAACGTCCGAGTATTATAGCATAGAATAAGCAAATGTACAATAAAATTGTGAAAATATTACGAATGAAGAGCAAAAAAAAAACTGAATACGCTTAGCGCTTCCTAAATACACTCCTCAAACAGATTCTTGCCATTCTAATACAATAAAAGCCTATATACTAAAGATAGTTAACAATGATGAATATGCCTTGGCTTAAACTTGCTTGTCCATTTGATGAACTAGACTGCTCAACTAGACTCTCATTGTACGTAGAACAGAAGAACATCTTCCATGGGTAGCCCTGTGGCTTTGAAGTCTGTCTTTCCAGTCCTTCCTCCATACTTTACACCGTGTTAATTCAATTGAGTAAATAACCCACATAAGAGTTTGGAACCTGAAATGATATCAAACATTAGTTATGTACCTAATAATAATGATTAGTTCACCAATGGTAATCACATAAATATCTCATTTGAATGTTTATCTGGTTTTATATTATGAGCCCAGTAAACATATGGAGATTGTATAACGAATTATATATGTTCAATAAATATCGTGACAACTTCTATACGCACATGACATAATGCAACATATACAAAATTAACAAACATGATAGTCTTTCATCCCATACTAACTTATGTATAGACAAAATATAGAACTACAAGGTTATAAAATGCGTTTTGACTTTACTCTTTCGATGGTGTTGGATTAAACAGCTAGTTGTCGTCTATGGATCTGCGCCCGCAATACCTCCGAATTGTTAAAGAATAAACTTCTGAGTTTTAATGTGCGAAGTACAAATTCTGTAGTGTTGCACCCACTGCACCACCACTGGTCAATTTGACAGGGTGGACCAACGTATCGACCTTTTGTCGAATTAATCTGATGTGCCTTTAATCAGGAAAATGGCTGGTGTGAATTTATTTTCCCCAAGACTCCCATTTTTGTTCATCATTATAGCATGTAAATTTATTTAGGACCAACATGCTTTTAGTCATAAGATGTCACCTCTCCTGCAAAAATAGTTATTCTAATATTACAGATTATTACCAACCGATGATAATGTGCAAATCGGAAGAAAAATGTAAAAATGCAAAAAGGTTCAGATTTTGACGCTTTAAAGATAAAGACCAAGACCAGTTATGGTCATGCGATTGCATTGTGAAAGAAACGTTGTGGAATCGATCAGAAAAGGTTGATCATCTAGCATAAAAAAGTATTGGTGTGTACTGCAAGGTTCGGGAATCATCAAAATGATAAGAAATTTGGCCCAGTCTTCGTAAAGTTACAAGCACTGTATACAGAAAGATGTATATGGGACTACATACACGTGCGCGACACGTGCGCTTATCTCTCACAGTCCAATAGATAAACTAATGTACCAAATATATCAATTAGTAGGCGGTTTCCCGGCAAATTTGTTTTCATCATGTATTAGTCAAAACATATTCTTTCACAAATTCATTAGACACGCCGGCCCAGACATCTGGAACTCTCTGCCCATTGTAATAAGAAACCTTAGGACATTGTATTCTTTTAAGAAGGCAGTTAAAACTATGTTATTGTCTAAGTATTGATCATGTCGTGTGTAATTTTACTGTATTCATGTTCGTGTGTACATTGACTGTATATTCAACAATGATGTGTAATCGTCCATGACCTAGCATCGTTTTTTTTTTCTTTTTTTCTTTCCATTCATGAATGAACCTGCATTCAATCAGCAGATGTATGAGATTTATTGTATTATTACCAACGCTCCTTCTCTCCCCTTTCCTTTTCTTCTCTGCAAGTCACTCTTTGTTATTTTCATTTGTATTGTTGTATCTAAGTTGAGGGCTGCGGGCACGTCAAGCTACTTTGCTTATTTCTGTAGCCATCCTGCATTTAATGTATGTTAATTATGCATTTAATATATTTGTTTAAATTCAATATATTTGTTTAATATCGTTTATTATCTGTATTAAATTATATACACTTGAAATATTGTATCAAGCCATATTATGTTCATGAAAATGTATGTTGAAAAAAAGAAAAAAAGATGCAGAAACCAATAAATCAAATCAAATCAAATCAAATGATTGGTAATAAAGAGCTTCCATTTCATTTTTTTAAATTGGGGCTTTTCCAATACCGGTCTTTACCTTTAATAACTGGCTCTGTTTATTCTGCTGAAACTATGTACTTTGGCCTCGAAATGTTAGAGGTATTGCAAGCGCCCGATTTATATGTAATTTTGTACAACAATTTTTTTTTTAAAGCAGAATATGTTTGTTTACAATTATTTTAGTTAAGATAAAGAAAGCTTTGGTCCCGCTCTCCGAAGTCACGATCATTTTCGAAACATTTCTTCCCGTTGCTCGAAATCGAAATTTCAAAAAGTACTTTGCTTAAAATGAAACATTGAGAAAAGATTTAGGGTTGCTGAAACTAACTTCAGTAAGTATTATCGCATTAAATTTGCGTGCGAATATTATCTATCGTGCATATTCTCAAACTCAAGTACTCTGGAAACATTATGAGCAAAGAAGAAATCCTCGTGTTCAGAAATCGAAACGTACTATACACACAGAGAAATAAAAGGTACTTGGGGAGTAAAACAAAATTGGAAAAATAGGGCGCCCCCTATTATACCTTTTACGGAGTAACTAACACGGAAATAGGCAAGGGTGTATATTTGAGGGATGTAATTTTACACCCTATTTTAATAGTCAGACGAGCCCTGATTGGTCAGTGCATATGCGCATGCGCTACAGCAATGGCGCACCGTGTCAATATAGTACTGCCAAATGAAGAAAAATTAGCATAATTCAGTTATTTTAGTCATGTTAGGGGAATTATCATGTTTCATTTGGGCATATTATTTGTGTGAAAGTTATCCGATCAAGAATAAGGGGTTGTACCGAAGGTTATATTTGATAATTTAATGAAATTAGCAGAAGTGTTGTTTACTATTAACTAGTACATAATTGTCTTCTTATGTGTGTAAGAAAAGGGAAGATATTCGGTAAGTGAGGATTGTGTATTTAGGTAATTCCATTGCATTTGAACCGATACGTCCAGCCATAAGTTAGTTCTTACAGTCTGCACTTGTGTTGAGTTCACACTAATTGTTGTTTAGGTAAGCATTCAAACCTTTCAACGTAGACAAAAGGGTGAGAATCAGTGACTGGTGATTACGAAGCATGGATGATTGGTTGCTCGAGGGATGATCAATAGGTTGATGCTGTGCATAAAAAGGGTGTAGATTTATTCCCACAGGGTGTAGAATCGATCATAAAGGGTATACAATTCAACACCTTGGGTGTAAATTTGAACCTATTTTTTCATGAAAATGGAACCAAAAGGTGTTAAATGAGCACCATTGGGTGCAAATTTCACTCCTTACAGGGAGTACAAACATAACCTTGGAGTGCAAATTTACACCTTCTTATGATTTTTTTTTTTACTCCTTACATTTGAGAATAAATTTACTCCCTGAGGGGTGTCACTTATATGACAAGCAGTTATAGTACAGGAGCCAGGGGGGGTCAACCTAGCTGGGAAGGAAACCAATTTTCATGTGCACAGATGTGAAGATCACATAGCTCCACATAACAAATTGACCGTCTGGCATGTTCTAAGTGGTGGGTGTGGCCAGGGGGACGCCCCCCACCAAAAAAGTGGCCCTTTTGACGACAAAATAGTATTTTGTAAATAACATTTTAAGAAAACCTTGAACCACTATGGGTTTGGTGTCATATTAAAGAGAGTTAAATTATCTACATTTTGAAACCAATTTCAAAGAATTTGGGATTGATTAAAATTGCAAATTTAAGTAAAAAACCTGATTTGTTTTTTTTTTCTTCAAAAAATTGAATTTTATCAAAAAACATTATTTTCCATAAATCAAAATCGGAAAATTTAATTTTTTAAAAACTTTCCAGGAATTTGCTTATGTTCAACGACAATATCCTATGCGAAGGAGAGGTTTATATATTGTTTCAATAAAAAGTTATAGCAATCCAAAGTTATGGATTTGATTTCCACAAAAACAACATTTTTGCCCACATGTGTATAAACTGTATGCATATACGTGCATTAAGTGTATTAAGGACCTGTTTGGTGTGTTTACATCAAGTTTTAAAGATAACTTTGAACCAAAACCTCTAATCACCATGTATTTGGTGTCAAAAGATGGATGATTAAAATACTTCATTCTGATAACAATTTTAATGAGTGATGTATTGTTTGAAATGTAAATTTTGAGCCAAAAAGGTGTTTATTGTAGATATTCCTCTGGTTTTGGCCAGTATATCGGTATATTAACTGGACAAGTGATTGGACATTTAGTAGTGCAGAAAGTTCAAAGGATTTAGAGCGCTGAGTACAATTGATCAGTTCTTCTCCTGTACTCTGGGATGTTTCAGGAATGTGGACATTGGCAGTTCCCTCTCCCCCCCCCCCACCCCCCACCACCCCCACCCCGCCCCCTTTCAGTCGCTTGTCATAATCTTGCCCAAAAGTTAGTGCAGCGATCAACATGAATATAATATAATATAATATCGCCATGTTTGGTTTAATGGTTTATTTTGCCTGACTACAAACACGTGTATGCTTGTTAGCAACCAATACTCTGCACAATCCCTATTTTGATGAAGTAATTCAGTACAAACATTGAAGGAACATCATGAAACTACTTGATTCGATTGAATCTCAGTTTTGGTCTTTGTGTGTTTCAAAGAGGAAGTATCACAACTACTATTGAGATCAATTTGAAATAAAAGGAGGAAATAAAAGGGGAAAGATATCAAAGGTATCAAAATATGCTCATTTGACCGTAATTAAATGCCTAAAACCCCTTGACTTCCGGTGGCTCTGCCCCCTGGACCCCATCTAGGGCCCTAAGGCGGACGGCTGGATGCTATTCTGACGGTAATTTACTGCTTAAAACCCCTGAGCTTCCGGGGGCTCTGCCCCCTGGACCCCACGCCAATTCATGACCTGCCAGTGTCACAAATAAGGTAAAAAATATGCTCATCTGACGATAATTAAACGTGTAAAACCCCTGAGCTTCTGGGGGCTCCGCCCCTTGGACCCAACACCAATTTGTGTCCTGCCAGTGTCACAAATATGGTATAAATTATGCTGATCTGACAGTAATTTATTGCCCAAAACCCCTGAGCTTCTGGGGGCTCCGCCCCTTGGACCCAACACCAATTTGTGTCCTGCCAGTGTCACAAATATGGTATAAAAATATGCTCATATGACCGTTATTTATTGCCCAAAACCCCTAACCTTCCGGGGGTTCCGCTCCCTGGACCCTACGCCAATTCGTGACCGGCTAGTGTCACAAAAAAGGTATAAAATTATTATCATCCGACGATAATTTGATTTATAAAACCCCTGAGCTTCTGAGGGCTCTGCCTTTTCTCTTTCTCTTTTTTCTTTCCCTTTCTGCCCTGGGAAAAAAATGTTTAAAAACACGTTATTTTTAACTTTTTGTAGGAGTTAGGCCCTCCCCACTGGCGCTCAAGGGGGGGGGGGGGTAGCGATTTTTTTACATTTTCGAGGGCCAAAAAAAAAAATTAGTGCTCTCTTAGTGCCCCCCCCCCCCCCCCCCCCCCCCCTCCCCCACTGAGCGTAATATTGGCTTGCACGATTTTAAAATTTCAGCACACTAAATTTCAAATTGATTTCAAATTTGGGCCCCCACCCCTAAGAAATCCTGGATCCGCGCCTGTATGTACCATATACGATCCAACTCAAGTAGGCACAATATTTCGGGCAAATTATTTGGTACGTAAATGGACATGTTTTAATATTGCTTTATTTGATCTCAAATGGATTTTTCCTTGATGTTGAAAACATTATGTGTTGCGTTGTGATATTGCCTTTAGAAATAAAATTGTTAAAGGCGTTGCATAAAGCATTTGGTTGGACATTGTTTTGCGAATTTTAATAACCCAATAACAATAGTTACTGTACAGGCCTAGGTAAAGATAAGTAGAGTTCGAAAAAGATTGTCATTGACTTTTACAGTAGCACAAGACTTAAGTTAAATCGTAGGGTATATAGCTCTTAATTTTTATCGTATTCATATCAGGAAGGAGTGCTGGAAAGGGACATTTAAACCTAAGTACAATTTGCCTTTCACATTAGTCCCGCGAGATTTCTCTCAACAATCTATATCTAGCATCAAAGGGCGTCTGGCAGTCACTCCCCACCATTTAAATCGTGTGGCAAAGGCCATTTGTGTATCGCTGGCCTGTGGCGAATATTTTCATATAGGTTCCATTGGGGTTTCCTTTCAAGCTGATCTAGCTTAATATTGAGGTTGGGGTATTTTAGGGACGTCTGACAGACACCCCACCCAGGTGCACCGGAAGCAGTTTGGGATTGGGGGAGGGGGCAAACATTCCAGGGGGCGCACCTTTCAGGGGCAGTGGCGTAATGAGCAAAAACTTTTTTGGGGGCAGAAGAAAAATCTGCACCAACCTCACTCTTACACGTTACATGCCGGGGGGAGGGAACTGCCATTCCTGAAACATCCCAGAGTACAGGAGAAGAACTGATCAATTGCACTCAGCGCTCTAAATCCTTTGAAATTTCTGCACTACTAAATGTCCAATCACTTATCAGTTAATATACAGATATACTGGCCAAAACCAGAGGAATATCTACAATAAAGCACCTTTTTGGCTCAAAATTTATATTTCAAACACTATATTACTCATTAAAATTGTTATCAGAATGAAGTATTTTAATTATCCATCATTTGACACCAAATACATGGTGATTAGATGTTTTAGTTCAAAGTTATCTTTAAAACTTGATGTAAACACACCAAACAGGTCCTTAATACACTAATGCACGTATTATATATGCATACAGTTTATACACATGTGGGCAAAAATGTTGTTTTTGTGGAAATCAAATCCATAACTTTGGATTGCTATAACTTTTTATTGAAACGATATATAAACTTCTCCTTCGCATAGGATATTGTCGTTGAACATAAGCAAATTCCTGGAAAGTTTTAAAAAATTCAACTTTCCGATTTTGATTTATGGAAAATAATGTTTTTTGATAAAATTCAATTTTTTGAAAAAAATCACACAAATCATGTTTTTTACTTAAATTTGCGATTTTAATTAATCCCAAATTCTTTGAAATTGGTATCAAAATGTTGATAATTTAACTCTCTTTCATATGACACCAAACCCATAGTGGTTCAAGGTTTTCTTAAAATGTTATTTACAAAATCCTATTTTGTCTCCAAAAGGGCCACTTTTTTGGTGGGGGGCGTCCCCCTGGCCACACCCACCACTTAGAACATGCCAGACGGTCAATTTGTTATGTGGAGCTATGTGATCTTCACATCTGTGCACATGAAAATTAGTTTCCTTCCCAGCTAGGTTGACCCCCCCCCCCCCCCCCTGGCTCCCGGTCTATTACTCCTACGAGTCAATTTACACCTACTTTTCTCTGTGTGTACCAAGTATACTATATTACACTTAGTCAGGGAATAACTGTATTGATGATGATTTATAAGAACGCCGTTCTACCAACATGTACGATGTACATGTACTCATAGCTGCCTATTGTTTCATGCAAAATGACCCTGGTTTTGTTGAAACTTTCGTCGTACCAAGGAGTTATTACACTGGAGATTATACCTAGCGAGAGCCGTCTGATCACCAGGCGCGTAGCCACGGGGGGGGGGGGGGGGGGAGGGGGGCACGGGGGGGCACGTGCCCCCCCCCTAAAAATTTCCAGAATCGGTTGAAATTTTGTAGACCCCTTTTTTTGACCTCGATCGATTACATGTATGTGCCCCCCCAAACATCAAACTCTGGCTACGCGCCTGCTGATCACTCCTTGGTCGTCCTTTGCCCTCAGCGAGCGTGCTTCCAGGTTGTGGTCTACGTCAATTGTGTTTAGAGGGCGTTACAAGATGTTTGCTATTGTTCTAGAAAGGAAAACAATTTTAATGCTTGAAGGGACGAAATTTCAGTCCTTTTCAGCTTATGCGCATTTAAGTTCCTTTTCAGAAATATCTTGATGACAAGAGAAATGCTTGTTAAATGTGAGGTGTATGTTTGCTTGCTTCCA